>CAUYRH010149427.1:0-11141 GCA_963574655.1 Perodicticus potto
GAGAATGCTTCCTTTCTGAGCTTCAGTAGTACAGGACACAAAGTGTGCTAGCAAAGTAAATTCAATATTTAAGCAAACCTTCAGAATTTACAGTAATGTAGTCATAAGTCTAATCTATTGTCATGAAAGGGATAAGAGAGGCGCATAGTCACTAAAGTAAATGCAGTGTTGTTGAGAATGTTTTTGCATAATTTTTTTTTTTTTTTTTTTGAGACAGAGCCTCAAGCCATCACCCTGGATAGAGAGCTATGGCATCACAGCTCACAGCAACCTCCAATTCCTGGGCTTAAGCGAGTCTCCTGCCTCCGCCTCCCAAGTAGCTGGGACTACAGGCGCCCGCCACAACGCCCAGCCATTTTTTGGTTGCAGCAGTCATTGTTTGGCGGGCCCGGGCTGGATTCGAACCCACCAGCTCAGGTGTACATGGCTGGCGACTTAGCCCGTTGAGCCACAGGTGCCGAGCCTCTTATTTGTTTGTTATTGGTTGCATGGAAGGAGTTATTTGAAATCAGTTGTGTCTGTCCGTTCCCCCTGGAGGGGAAGCCCCTGGTATGTTGTGTCATCCCCTTTCTGCACCCCCATTCCTGGGGCCTATTTGAGAGTCTTGAAGACCTGCTGAGGTCGGTGAGCAAGATTGAACCTTGAGAGTGACGGGTTTATTTAAGCCATCAAGTGTGTTAAGTACATGTCTTAATGAAGACAGACAAGTGGCACATGGTGAAGCATCATTTTGTAAACTGTGAGTTGTGACCCGTAAGTACATTGTGAAACCAACTTAGTGGGTCATGACTGACAAGTACAAAGAGAACAACGACCGTACTGCGCAGCGTAGACGTAGTATCGCTTCTGGGAATGCCTGTTTTGAGTGATTTATTATTTATTTTTATTTTTTTATTATTAATTATTTTTTAATTATTTTTATTATTTTCATTTTTTTATTAATTATTTTTATTATTTATATGTATATAAATATATGTGCCCTGGTGTATGATGTAAAGTTTGCCTATTCGTGGGGCTGAGCCTTTCTAAAAGGCAGTAGCTCAGAGAGAAATGAGACTGAATCTTGATTCCTGTAGGTTGAGTGTCTTGGGTCACATGGCGGGTGATTGCTGAGCCTCAGTTTCCAGATCTGTACTAAGAAGGAAATCATCCCTGCCTCAGAGAGTTGCTGGCCACATCCAGAGTGGACCCAGGAGGCACTTGGTACCATTTTCTCTGTGGTTTGTCGCCATATTTTTAGTGCACTGAACACAGAAGGTGCTCAATAGATGCTTGTTGAACGCCGAGTCAGCAATAGCTGACTAAAGGGGTGGGACCGTGGCTTGGACCACTCTGGAGAAGGCCTGAGTGGGCAGGAACACTTGCTCCTCAATAGCAGAGTCGCATGGCTTTCTGAATGAAGCCCAAGAACTTTGCAACTTATCCCTGCTCGCTGGCCGCGAGATAGTCCCTCCTGCCTGTCTGAGACTGAGGTGGGGTCCCCTGCCCCCTGTGGAGGGTGTTGTCTGAACAGGGCTCAGGCTATGGCCACAGTGAGAATCCTGAGAATAGGTTGCAGGGCGTCTTGTCTGACCGAGGTTGACCCAGCCTCCCAAATTCCCTGTCCCCTCCTGGTGACAGCTGTTTGCACAGCTCCTTGGGCATGCTTTGTGTCCCCTGCCCTTTGTGTGTTTGGGTGAAGGCCTGACATTTCACTTGTGTTTCCCAGTCCTGTGACCTGAAGAAGCTCGGCTTGCTCCCTGGGGCTGCTGTCTGAGCTTTTCCTCTGATCCTTCTTTACTAGTCACAAAAGGCTGTTTGAGAGAGGAGGCTCTGGGAGGGGGCTGGCTGCCCCGTGTGCAGGATGCTGGCAGCTCTGCCCGCTCATAGTTTTGCAGGCAGCGCTCAAGTAGCAGTGGGTTGGTGGGCAGTTACTCCCGGGTGCTGCTGCCCGCCCGGTGCTGCTGTGGGGCTGTGGAGCCTGATGGAGCGTCATGGATAATACACGGGATTTGGACTTAGACGGCCAGGGTGCAAGTTCTGATTCTTTCGCTTGACCTGGAGTCCGTTATTTGGCCTGAGTCCTCATTTGTTCACCTGCAATATGAGAGGACATGAAAGAAAGGCTGGGTGAAAGTCAGGTAAGAGCCTGTGAACGCTCTGTAAATCGTGGTCCCCTTCCGAGAAGGCCGTTTCAAATTGATACAGTCCATCAGGTCATAGGATGCATATTGAGAAGGAGCCTCTCAGTTTCCAGATGGGGAAACTGAGGCCTGGAGTAGGACCGTGACATAGCAAGTCTGAGGCTGCACTTATTCCAGATGCCCGTGGTGGCCACGACTGGAGAGAAGCTCCCCAAGAGGCCTGCGTCTGCGCCTGTGCCATCCTTTAGGAATTTTGCAGCTTTCTTTGGGAGAGGCCAAGAGCTTCCTGTGGCTTTGGCCATCCGGCCAGTGCTGAGGGGGCAGGCGGCCCAGTGGGCAGGCCTGGTGTCAGGCGTGTGCACGCGGCCGGTCTTTTCTCGCCGGCTTTTAGAAGGCTTCCAGTAGAAAATGTTCCGCTCTCTGGAGGCCCTTCCTCTTGGCAGCGCTGGCCGCCCGCCGGCCAGATCTGCCCGGAGTCACTTGTTGTTGCAGGCGGCAGCACTGGGTGCAGGGCTTGCTGTGGTCTCCGCTGGGCAGCTTCTTCCAGAGGGGGTTTTACAGCATGCCCGGGGAATTTCAGCCACCACGTTGTCTCTGAGTGGCCTACCCATGGTTTCAGCAGAGCATTTCGGCATCAGGGACGCCAATACAATTTGAGTTAGTTGTGACGGCTGCCACTTTAAATACCGCAGTGAATTTCTGTCAGCGCGCTAATGTGTGGAATGGGGAATTGTAGAAAACTTGATCACCAGAGTGCTTCAGTCGATTCTGACCCCGAGCTACAGAAAATGAACTTACGTCTAGTTGACTGTTGCCACATACTTTCTTTGCTGTTATTTTGCTAGCGGCATCTTCGTCAGAGGGAACTTGAGAAGAGTCTAATGACAGTTGGAACGTTTGCCTCTGGAGAGTGGCAGTCTTCCACGGGAATTGGGGTGGTGAGTTCTTGGAGAGGAAAAATTACTAAATGGCAGCATGTGGCTTAGTAACAATTCACCCCTTATTTAAATTAATGCAGCAAATTAGTGTTTATTGAGCACTTACTATGAGTGAGACTCTTCAGAAGTGTTCTCTCTCTCTCTCTTTTTTTCTGAGATGGAATCTCACTCTATCGCCCTGGGTAGAGTGCCCTGGCATCAGCCTCGCTCACAGCAACCTCAAACTCCTGGAGTGCAAGTGATCCTCCTGCCTGAGCCTCACAAGTGACTCTCTACAATGCCTGGCTAATTTTTCTGTTTCTTTAGTAGAGATGGGATCTTGCTCTTGCTCAGGCTGGTCTTGAACTCATGAGCTCAAGGAATCCTCCCTCCTCAGCCTCCTGACGCGACAGGCATGAGCCATCGTACCGAGCCCTCAAAAGGATTCTCATTCACTTCTCTTCCTGTTAGGGCAATATAGGGGTAGGGCATTCTTCCCATTTCACAAAAGGAAGAAATGTTACCAATAGCAAACAATTATTGAGTACTAACTGTATGCCTGGTGCCATTCTAAGAACTTGAGGTTTTATCTCATTCAGACTCAGAACAGCTCTGTGTGTTGTTTGTCTTGATTCAATCCCTTGTAGAGAGAAGGATCTGGAGGGCTGCAGTAATATTGAAGGTAGACTTCAATTTAGCTTAGTCTTTTTGTAACTCTTTTTTTTTTTTTTTTTTTTTTTGAGACAGAGCCTCAAGCTGTCACCCTTGATATCGTGCTTTGGCATCACAGCTCACAGCAACCACTAATTCCTGGGCTCAAGCGAGTCTCTTGCCTCTGCCTCCCAAGTAGCTGGGACTACAGGTGCCCGCCACAACGCCCGGCTATTTTTTGGTTGCAGCCGTCATTGTTGTTTGGCGGGCCTGGGCTGGATTCGAACCTGCCAGCTCTGGTGTACGTGGCTGGTGCCTTAGCCCGTTGAGCCACAGGCGCCAAGCCAGCTTTTTGTAAAGTACCCCTTACTTCTAGAGTATGCTGCCTTTCTAAGAACTAATACCAGATTTGGCTTTTGCTTTTTGAGACAGTCTTACTCTGTCACCCTGGGTATAGTGCCATTTCGTCGTCATAGATCACAACAACCTCAAATTCTTAGGCTCAAGCCATCCCTATGCTTTAGCCTCCTGAGTAGCTGGGACTACAGGAGTGCAGCACAACACCCAGCTAATTTTTCTGTTTTTAGTAGAGACAGGTCTTGCTCTTGCTCAGGCTGATCTCAAACTCCTAAGCTCAAACAATCCACTTGCCTTGGCCCCCCAGAGTGCTGGGTTTACAGGTGTGAGCCACTGCACCCAGCCTAGATTTGGCATCTTTTCCAAGTAATTTGCGACCCACTTCCAGAGTGGGTTGATAACTGGGACTGGGGGTGGGTGGCTGGCAGGCCCAGGTGGGAGATGGATGAATCTAGAGCCCTGCTTCTCTGATGTGGTGTTCCTCAGGGTACGGGTAGAGGAACTGAGCTGGTTTTCAATGACTTCATCCCAGAAGGAAACATCTTGCTTTGGGACCCGTATAGCTTAAAGAACAAGTTTTCTATCTCTCACTTACAAGGCCCCCTTTTACTAATCCTCTACTACCCACCATGGACTCCAGGCTTGAAAATATTTTACTTAAAAAGAGATTACATGGGCTCAGTGCCTGTAGCTCAGTGGCTAGGGCACTGGCCACATACACCGCTGCTGGCAGGTTCAAATCTGGCCTTGGCCTGCCAAACACCAATGACGGCTGCAACCAGAAGATAGCCAGGCATTGTGGTGGGCGCCTGTGGTCTCAGCTGCTTGGGAGGCTGAGGCAAGAGAGTTGGATGAGCCCAGGAGTTTGAGGTTGCTGTGAACTGTGACGCCACGGCACGGTACTGAGGGTGTCATAATGCCTCAAAAAAAAAAGAAAAGACTGAATGCATTGAGTCACCATTAATTTTCATGAAGAAATCTGAAAATCAAGAACTCTATAGTCACTGGTTAGATATCAGCTCAAGGGAATCCGTGCGTGCATACGAGGTTAGGAGAATTCTAGTCAACAGAAGACATTAAGAAATTTAGTTCTCATGTCAGTTCATGAAGACCTGATTCTTTTTGCACTTAAAAAATACCAGTGATGCTGGGAGAGGTGGCTCATGCCTGTAATCCTAGCACTCTGGGAGGCTGAGGTGGGGAGGTTGTGTGGCTCATGGGTTCGAGACAAGCCTGAGCAAGAGCAAGACCCTGTCTCTAAAAATAGCCAGGCGTTGTGGCGGGTGCCTGTAGACTCAGCTGCTCTGGAGGCTGAGGCAGGGAATTGCTTGAACCCAAGAGTTTGAGGTTGCCGTGGGCTGTGATGCCACTGTACTCTACCAAGGGTGACAAAGCAAGACTCTATCTCCAAAAAAAACCTAAAAAACAAATATCAGCAGTACCTCAAGAGTTCTCAGTGAAGTTTTCCAGAGACCTGGTGAGAATCTGTAGGCAGGAGCCACTTAGCAGCGTAGTTGACGCTTTCTGATTCTGTCCTGGAGTGGCCAGGGTTGGCTTCTGTGAAGCGGGAAGTGCCTCCTGTGTCCCCCAGCAGTCAGGAAGAGGAAGGTGGGGATGCATGGTGCTCTCTGGACGTGCCAAGTCCCCCTGTGGGTCACCTTCCCCACTCCCTGGTTGGTGTGAGCAAGGCTTCCCTGCTAGGGGGACACAGTTTAGAGGGCAGGTGCTTGAGGAGTGGAAGACCCAGGGGAGGAAGGCCCCTGGCTGCAAGAGTCCCCACTCCCTGAAGACTTGTGAAGGCAGGTGTGGCACATCCTTGCCCACACTGGATAGCAAATCTTTTTTTTGGAGACAGAGCCTCAAGCTGTCACCCTGTATAGAGTGTTGTGACATCACAGTTCACAGCAACCTCCAATTCCTGGGCTCAAGCGAGTCTCCTTCCTCTGCCTCCCAAGTAGCTGGGACTGCAGGCGTCTGCCACAACGCCTGGCCACTTTTTTTTTTTTTTTTGGTTGCAGCTGTCATTGCTGTTTGGCGGGCCCGGGCTGGATTGGAACCCGCCAGCTCAGGTGTACGTGGCTGGCGCTTCAGCCTGCTGAGCCACAGGCGCCGAGCCCTGGAGAGCAATTCTAAGTCGTCTTTTCTCTACTACACTTTCCTGCTTGGTAGCTCTGTAAGTTCGGACAGGTAGAAGGGGGCATTGGGGAATACTACAGTGGTTTCCGAAATAGTAGGGACAAGTCCTCGTTGTGCATTTACTCTGACCAGGCACTCTGTGTGCGTGTGACACTTCATTGCTGTAACATTCTGCAAGGAAGTGTTACGATCCCATTTCTTGGATGAGGAAATTGAGACTTTGGAGACGTCATGAGCTCTTTGCTATGAAATCATCAGATAATAGAGCTGGGATTTGAACCCAGGGCCTCATTCCTAGCCACACTGCTGCTTTGACAAACTTGTGAATGACTTTGAAAGATGAGGACCTTGGGGGAAAATGCATGTTGAAAGAACTGGATCATTTCAGTGGAAACCTGTAAACGTGTGTCTTTAAAAAAAAAAAAAAAAGGCAGTGACAGTTTGCTTTCCAGTGAGATGAATGCAGATAAACCTATTTTGACTGTTAACTTATTTTGTTGCTTAAAAGCCAGTGACATGTAGCATTGAATTTATTTTTCTTCACAACGTTTAAGTGTTTGCCACTTTTTGAGTGACGTGTGTGAATTTGGGAATTGCCTGTACTTTGGGAAGGGAGACTGCTACTTGTACTTAAGGTTTTTTTGCCTTAAGAGGACTTGTGGGAAGGTTTGCTCTGGCACAGGCTGCGGCTGAGAAGTGGCTCAAGAGCCACCGTGGGTACCTGTGTCTGAGGATGTTGAAGGAGCCAGAGCTCTCTCTGAAGTTGGGGTCACAGTGGAACGCCAATCGCAGGAGTCTTTGTGACTGGAAGCCTAAATATTTATTCTGTTCTGTCCCTAATGAAAACAAATTGTCAACAGTTGTTCAGTAACTGACTAAATTAAAATCTGTAATTAGTCAATTAGATTAAAGAGTTGGCACAACCTGATCGTATCATGCTGGTTAGGTTATTAAGAGAAAGGGTGTGATTTTTAATTACTGAATGCTAATTTTGACAGTTTCAAATAGAAACAGACGTGTTTTTCCCCCCTTTCCCTAATTCTGAATGGTTTGGAAAGTAAAGACATTCAATGTGTAAATTATGTTTTTTTGAAGGAAAATAATCCGAGAAGGCCCTTCTGTAGAGTAGGAGGGATTTCAGCAACGAGCCCACGTTGGATTTAGTTGAAAGGGTTAGTTGGAAATCCTTCCTTTCTTGAAGGCAGCATGGCTTAGCATTTGGCAGCTTTGTTTTTGCTGTAAATAAGAGGCTGGATCTCAACTCTTAAGTGGTGGAGTCACTGAGTTCTTTTTTAGGGTCTCCCCCATCCTCTCACATTCAGGGGTTTATCTGGCTAACGCCCTGGAAATGGTCAGAAATGGCAGACTAAGTCCAGGGAGGAAACCGCTGAGCATGAAGCCTGGTGGGAATCTCGGAGACACCAGCACGTGTGAATAATGTACAACTTGGTATAAAGCATTTCTCGTATGCTGGGTGTCCCATTGAGAGGGACAGATGGAATGAAAGTTCATACTTGATGGACTCTGAGTGAGGAAGGTCGTGATCTGGGAGTGAGATGCCCGGCTGTGGTCGGTTGGGGCGAGTGGGCAGGGGTGCGTGCTGACAGGCAGGAAAGACTGATTCCCCTTTAAGGGAATGGTTGGGTATGACGGCAGAGAGGCCCTCTCGCTTGGGAGGAAGACGGGATCAGAAAGTAGGGCCAGTTTATGGCTTCAGAGGTAGAGGAAGCCAGCCAGTGAATATAGGAAGAATGGCGTAGTAGGTCGGCTTGAAAATATAGCAGCCCTTCCAATTTTTTTTTCTTGGGGGATTCTATGTCCTTGCCTCCCCTATAGACACTGGAATGTGGAATATAAGTTCCAGCCCTGGAACTTGGGGTGAGAGGGAATGAACTGCTTTCAGCCAAGGACCCCAATGTAGCCCTGATCCTTGTTGTCCCCAGTTCCTGGGAGTTCATGATGTGGACAGTACAGCTCTGGAAGTTACAAGGTGCTGTGCACGTGGATCATTATTTGGAGAACCTTAACAAACCTTGGGAGAGGCTCAGGGGCCACCCAGCCCTCACTTCTTGCACAAAGTCCTGTGGACTTTTTCATTTTACTCCTTTCTCTTATTGATGTTTCTAAATATGTCCCAGGATAAGGGACGTATCTCTCCCGCTTCCTGTGGGGAGCAGGAGGTTGACGCTCTAACTCCAGGTCTCCAAGTACACATAGGACAGTTCCCCTGTGTTAGGGACAGGTGTCCTACTAAACACCTGTGCCTCTGGAACTGCACTGAACTGCACTCTCAGTGTCGACAGGTAGGCTCTGCTTTCTGGTTTTCTTGTGGGCTGTGTCTTCCATGATGTTAATTGAAGCGTCACTTTTAAAATGGTCTTTGCCGGACGACGTCTGTAGCTCAGTGCGCAGGGCGCCAGCCACATACACACTGGCTGGTGGGTTTGTACCCAGCCCGGGCCAGCTAAACAACAATGACAACTGCAACAGAAAATAGCCGCGTGTTGTGGCGGACGCTTGTAATCCCAGCTACTTGGGAGGCTGAGGCTAAAGAATCGCTTAAGCCCAAGAGCTTGAGGTTGCTGTGAGCTGTGATGCCAGGGCACTCTACCGAGGGTAACATAGTGAGACTCTGCCGCTCTCCCCTCAGAAAATAGTCTTTGCCTTTCAACATTCAATATTTAAAGCTGTTGATGATCCAGGATGAGTCATTTTTCTATGAAAAAGGAAGCAAGTTTGTTTTTTGTGTCTGATACGGGGTGATGGGGAGCCAAGGTGCAAAGAATGGCTTTTGAAGGTCAGCAGCCTGGGTCCTGATCTCACTTTATTCACAGTGTCACCTGTTACAGGTGCTTAACTTCGGAGCCTCCGTGTCCCCCTCTGCAAAATGGGGATTGCACTCAACTGTTCTGAGATAATGGTGCAGAACAACTTAGAGATCTAGTAAACATTTTGGGATGAAAGACCAAGAGGCTGACAGGTGACCACCGTTCTTGGGGAAGGTATCCTGGGACATAGTTGAAAACGTGGTAAGTGAGGAGTAGAATGAAAAGCAGGAAGTATTTACTAGAGTGGTGGATTGATGTCTGTTCTGAATTTGGAATTCCTCCTTCAGACTCAAGATCCACAGTTGGGGTTAAAGAAACCCGTAAGAGATGGTGTGTGTGTGGGTGTGCGCGTATGTTTGGGTGTGTTTGGGGGCTAGGGGATAGTGGCAAGTAGAAGAAAGGAAGTGACAGTGCTGGGAGAGAGTTTATTTTAAAAGCTTCCCGGCTGATAGATTTGTAGCCCTGGGTAAATAGGGAAGCTTGTAAAACTTGATTCATTTTCTTCCTGAAGTCTGTTTTTGGTGGCAAGTAGGGATAAGGACAAAGTCGGCCCAGGGAGCCAAGTGCTTTGAGGTTTGAAGTGTTCATGCGTCCTCAGTACATGCCATGTCCTTTAGAGGAGCAGGCAAGCATCTCATCCTGCCCCCTGCCCACAGACAGACCTTCCCTTTGAGTGCCACTGCCCTGTTCCACCCCAGGAAGGAGTGCCGGTCCAGTCGCCTGTCACTGGGGCTCTGCTCTGGCCTCACCTAGGGACAAGTGAGGATTTCTACTCTGCGGATGGCTTCCTACTTCCTTCCTGGCCTGCAGTTCACTCTTTTTCTTTTGGTTAGAAACATGTCCTTCCCTGTCCCTGCCCGGCCATGCTCTGGAGACATGGACACGCAGCTGGGTGACCATTGGCCAGCGAGGAGAATAGGGTGTATCCTAAACTGGAGGCCTATGTGAACTGTTCGGGTATTAGAAGCCACTGCTCACTGGGCGTGGTCGCTCATGCCTGTAATCCCAGCACTCTGGGAGGCCAACGTGGGTGGATCACCTGAGCTCAGGAGTTCAAGACCAGCCTGAGCAAGAGTGAACTGCAGCCCCCCCTACCCCTTGGTCTATAAAAATAACCAGGCATAGTGGTAGGCTCCTATTGTCCCAGCTACTTGGGAGACTGAGGCAAGAGGTCACTTGGCTCAAGAGTTTGAGGTTGCTGTGAGCTATGATGCCATGGCACTCTACCCAGGGTGACAGAGTGAGACTCTGTCTCAAAAAAAAGCCACTGCTCGAGGAAAACCACTGCAGAAATGGAAAGGTAGTGTGGTCAGCAGATGGGGCAGCAGAGACAGGCAAGACGGTGGTGGACATCATAAACTGGGGGAAAAGTTTGGGGGATTTTGGGGATGCTTTCATGCTTTGAAAACAAAAATTACGGCTGCGTGGTTTTGTTGTTGGAGTGGAATGTGAACCCCAAGACTGCTGGGGTTAAGGAAGGGGAAGGGTCATGCTCCCTCCCTCAGGGCCTTTGTACAGGCTCTGGCTTGGAGCACTTTACTCCACTCTTTCCCCTCCTTGGAAAGCTGTCTTCATTTTTCATGCCTCAGTGTAGCCCTCACTTAATTGTAAGAAACTTTCCATAATCATTTTTGGGTCTCTGGGGGCAGGGCCCGTGGTGAGTCTCACACACTCAGGGCCTGACACCTGATGGATATGTTACGTTTGTTGACGGAGAGTGATCAGGAAGTGTCAGGTGGCTGCCTACCTCCCAGGGCCCCATCTGGGTCGAGTCAGCGTATGTGAGTAGTTTCCCGCAGTTGTGATACCCTCAAAACAAGGTCAAGGTTGGCTTGGTGTCTTTCTTTCTTTTTTTTTTTTTTTTTTTTTGCAGTTTTTGGCCAGGGCTGGGTTTGAACCTGCCACCTCCAGTATATGGGGCTGGTGCCCTACTCCTTGGAGCCACAGGCGCCGCCCTGGCTTGGTGTCTTTCTTTTCTTTTTTTTGAGACAGAGCCTCAAGCTGTCACCCTGGATAGAGTGCTGTGACATCACAGCTCACAGCAACCTCCAATTCCTGGGCTCAAGCGAGTCTCTTGCCTCCGCCTCCCTAGTAGCTGGGACCACAGGCGCCCGCCACAACGCCTGGCC
>CAUYRH010149431.1:0-51105 GCA_963574655.1 Perodicticus potto
ATTCCTTGCCACATGGACTCCAAACATGGCCATTTTTACATCAAGGCTGGTGAGCAAGAGGGAAGGTCTGAAGTGAGTCTTGTCAGCAAGATGGACCCTCATGTAACATAATGTAATCCCGGGGGTGATAGCCCATCATGGACCATATTCTGTTGGTTCAAAGGTTACTCACAAGTCCTATCAACACTCTAGAGGAGAGGATTATTCAAGGGCATGAACAACACAGGGCAAACTCACCTTGGAGTTTGTCCATTAGGACATTACAACCCTGAAATCCTACTCCTGGGTGTACCTCTCCCCCAGGCCAGCACCTTCACACATGTTACCTCTCATAAACACAGCTTGAAATTGAAACTCCACTCTCGCCTCCCACTCAATACTCCTTTCTCTGACCTTGTGCACGCCTTGTTATGAAACCAATCAATTGTTCCTACTCTCAGCTCAAGGAAGACTGGCTCTTTAATACTGTAGCATTTCTGCTTTCTCTGTTCCACTGCAGATAGTCCTCAGAAGTAGATTTTCCCCTTTAACGAGGGAAATCCTATAACATAATATTGCCTCCAATTCTCATACTCACCTTGAACAAAAGAAATATTATCTCTGCTTGGACCGTCTTCATTCCTCTGTTCCTTTGCGTCTCTATCCACAAACACCTGTAACAATTTCATCCTAGAGATAATTCATCCAAGAGATAATTCATCCATAAGGTGAATTCTACCGAAGGTTCTAGGTAGCTAAAGGTAAACAGAAAGCTTTAATCATCTGAGGCCTGAGTGCAGAGTGACAAAGGAGACCCGGATTGATTCTTCCTTTCTTGCCACCAGCCCCTCCTTCTCCAGGGAGCAGTGAAGAGCAACTTCCTTGGGAACAGAAGAGACTGTCCTTCTCTCTGTGGCCTCATATGAACTAGTTCTTGGGAAGGAAGGACAGACTATCCAAACATAAGTGGGTGTTGGTCAAGAAAGCTGCAAAATACAGTAAAAAGATAAGATGGCAGCATTCAGAAGACCATGTATGTGAAACTCAGTCTGCGTTACAGGCCAATGAATCTGTTAGCAACAGCTTATTTTGCAGCCTGAGATGCTGTGTTACCTGTCTGCTCTCAGGTAAGGCAAGTGATCCCCAAACCCATGCATATTTTTATTTTTTTAGGGTATAAAGTTAAATCACTCAGACAGATGGACTATATGTCTAAATCTCCAAAAAAACAGATTTCTTTCATCAAAATAATTCTGGAGCCTGAGATATGACACCATGCTGCGATGACCACGCTAGAGGGCCAATGATGTGGCCAGAGGTGGGGGAAGACAACCAAGGCACATGCTGTCTTAGACACAGTCCTCTCTGGACAATGGTGCCACCTGGGGCTGAAGCCAGTGACAAGTGCTGCCTTGTGTTCCAAGAACTCCCACCTTCCTCTGGGGCATCTCATCAGAGTTCATGCGCCCTTCTCCCTGCTCTTTGGCTAAATCCTATGTAATAACTGAACTCAATATTAATAGACACTGTGTTTTCCTTTCAAGCCTGAATTATGCTATGCCATTGGCTAAAGCAATGACTTTTTTTTTTAATTTTGAAAATGTTCATATTTATAGAAAGGCTGATAAAATGGTTCCATGAACACCCACATGTCTATTACTTAGAGTCATCAGATATTAAATTTTGCCACATTTTGTTCATGAGTCGTTTGCTTTGTCTATGCTTATCTTTGGTGTACTCAAAAGTACATTAAACATATAATAACTTTTGATCCCTAAAAACCTCAGCATCTTTTAAGAATAAGGACTTTCTCCTACATAACCACACTAATGCTATTAAGCCCAAGAAAAATAACAATACCCCATAAAATAATTTAAGAAGTGGCAGACCTTCAAACTTCTCTAATTGCCCTCTAAATGTCATTAATAGCTAAGTTTCCCCCCAAGTAGCACAGCCACCTCCATGTAGAAAATAAGGGAGTCCCAGTGCACTGCTCAGGCCTGGGGGTAGAAGAGCTAAACCATTAGAAAGTAAAATATTGTCTTATCACCTCCTCTCATCCATCGTCTTATCACACACAAGGTGGCCAAGGGATCCTGGCTGCCTAAGCCACCTACTTCCTTAAAAAGAAGCTACATCAGCCAGAAAACTACTGGGAAATCCAGAACATGACCCTGGGTATTGCCTCAAATAAGCGCAGACCATCTACTGTCCATGAAGAGCAATCACCTCCAAAAAGGCACAGCCTGGGGCTCAGACTTCCATGCACTCAGCACAAGGAAAAGGTGGGGATCATGGAAAGAGCCAAGCAAGTCAGAACAGAGGAACCAGTGCAGTGATGTCCCCCAGCAACCTGACCACATCTGGTGTTAGCTCAGCCATGCCCTGAGTCTCCCATGCAACCATATGTGGAGAAGTGACCTCAGGATCAACTAAATTGCTAAACAGAACTCCAGAACCACCATTCTCGACATTATGTACAGTAACAGTCATGTCAACCAGGACATTCTGATTTTTATGAAGGCAAAAGCCAGCAAAGCCCCTTTTAAACATCACTTCCTCCACATCTGTATGAACTGGATAGCGCTGTTGCTCTTAAGCAGGACAGCCAGGAGAATAGATTTACAAGCTTGTTTCTACAAACTTGGGAATTTTTCCTCTAAAGGAACGGAAGAAATTGCACAAACATAATGTGCAGTGGTGCGGGAGGGAGCAGGTAGAGCTGGGAGCACAGTCCCAGCTAAATTTAAATTCTAGTCCATGTCATTTCTGCGAGGCTCTTACTTAGAGGAAGAAACCCATCTTGGGCTAGCTTTCTTCAGAGCTGAGAAGAAGCAGAATGCCTGCAGCATACATTAGGGGAGAAATGCGCTGGCTGAGTCACTTAATCTCATCCACACTGTCAAAACTCTTTGCTATTGCGTGATTTCATGAAAGAGGGGGAACAAGTTTAATGGCTGAGATACATCCAAAGAACAAATTAGAACTCTGATTAAATTGGCAGCAGAGCTCAAGTTTCCAAAGAAAGAAAGAAAGAAGTTCCCTAGGGATTAGTACCCTCTTCTGTAGCTAACCTGTTGTTTATGATGCCCTAGAATAAAATATTATACAATATTATGTGTGCAGTAGAGGATTTAGTTTAAGGCTGGTGAGTGTTGGTCCAAAATACCCCCGAGATATTTAGTCAGGACCAAAAGAGTCAGGTAGTGCACCTGTTAGAGGCTCCAAGACAAGCACAGTGTGGGTTGGAACCAGCTCAGCTTACAGATTGACATGTGCATGGGCCGCTACGTGTAGGTCTTGTGTGTATCTTGTGACCCCACTGTTGTCTAGAAAGTAGCAACTATAATTGAATAGAATTGGTATATGTTTACCTCAGAAGCAAATAGATTTGCTGATCTTCAGAAGCAGTGGACTCTTTGAATGAAGGAGTGGATGAAGGCTTCAGTGGATAGATTCATGAATAAATGAATAGGCCTTCGATAGCAGGTTCTAGTGTTCCATCTGCTCTCACACCACTTGCAAACGAATCCCTCCATGAGGAGCGTCTGAAATTTCCTGCAGTGATTTTCTGAAGCCCCTGCCTGGCTCATGAGCTTTTCAAGAGGGACCCCATGGGGGTGGTGGGTCCATTGGAAAAGGGTTTCTCCTTCCACTTCCCGGCTACCACAGTGAATGAAACTCCTTAATGCGATATGAGATAATCACCAGCTACAAAGTCAGCTGGAGACAGAACAAATAAGTTTGCACTTACCCAGGACAACAGGCTGAGATTCTCTCTCTAACTTAATTAAAATAAAATAATACAGGAAGCTGTTAGGAAGGCAGGTATAGAGCGGTTGAGTGTTGGGCATCGTCGGCTCGTGCCATGCACGTGAGGACTTCAATAAGCCTTTTTCTTCTTTCCTTTTCTGTGTGTCTCTGACTTTAGTGAACATTTCTCCCAGCAGCAGCATGCAACAGGGAAGAGCTGGAACTCCTCTATTTCTTTGAAGAATTCGTCACAGAAAGTGAAAATTATTTAAATCCTATAACCCAGAACCACAAATTTCAACCCTAACCCTTTTTTTACTTTGTCAGCATTTTGTATATTAAATGTAAAAATCTTTTTCTTTTTTCTTTTCTGAGACAGAGTCTCACTCTGTCACCCTGAGTAGAGTGCGGTGGCATCAGAGCTCACAGCAACCTCAAACTCTTGGCTTGAGCAATTCTCTTGCCTCGGCTTCATGAGTAGCTGGGACTACAGGTGTGTACCACCATGCCCGGCTAATTTTTCTATTTGTAGTAAAGACAGGGGTCTCAGGCTGGTCTCGAACTTCTGACCTCAAGGGATCCACCTACCTGGCCCTCCCTGAGTGCTAGGATTATAGGTGTGAGCCACTGCTCCAGGCCTATAGGCTCCAGGCCTCTTCTTTAAAAGAGGACATTTTAATATACTTTTATCAAAAATGAGCCAACTCAATTTCTAGTTAGAAAAATAAGGAAGGAAAGTTCTTCCTTTTCTTACACTCTAAGAAATATCTTTCTTCTGACCCTTTTGAATAAAACTATGAGGACAGACCCAAGTTTTTATAACATTACATTGCAACAAGTATAGAGTGAAAAAACATAAAAATAATTTCCTGACAGATTCCTATCTAGTCAAGTACCAGAGATGATACATGGCTGATTGACAAGGAGAAAATCTGAATGTCACAGAAAACATTTGTCAGCACCAGAAAACTGTTCTGAGAAGTTACACTGAACATCCGTCTCAGGAGTCTCAAACAGCCTCCAGCTATCGATGCTACTAATCACCCGAGTGGAGAGATTTATTTCCTCCCATCTCAAATGCTGTCATAAATTAAGGCTACCTCAATCTGCATGGGAGGAAAGCGTGTGTGCACGTGCTGGGCACCTGTCTAGGGCTCGCCAGCACCACCCACCTAAACCCTTCCCCAGGCTCCCGAACTGCTCAGGTCCCTTTCCTGAGGCTTGCCGATAAGATAATGAAATAAAACTGGTCGCTGATCTATAGATCAAAGGACACTCATCACTGCATGGAACCAAGAGACATCATTAAAAAAAAATCCAGTTTACTCCCTTGCTAGGACCGGGTTAAGTACTCCGTTGGCTAAGGTGATGGTGTCCACACCGTTCTGAAGCTCTCCGGTGAATGAGGCTTTGTGACCTTCATTATCTCAGCAGTGAATTCTTATTTCCAGTTGAGAACACTTCAGTATACAAATCCTTGTTCTGTTCTACATGCAAGTGAATGGAAATGGCTTCAAAATCTTTTCCAGATAGAAGCCTGCAGTTGCATAGAACAGCCCAGTTTCTAGTCACTCAGCAGAAAAGGGCTGCTGGACTGCAACAGTGGTATCAGGGGTCTGGAGCGTCACTGCACAAGAACTTGACCTAGGAGGGAGAGAGGACAGAGCAGGGAGTCCTGGAAGCTGCCTCGCCCTCTGCGGGCCGCTCTGCACACCTGCCCTCTTCTCCCTATGCAGTCTAGCTTTCTCCACCTCTCCTCCACAGGGAAGACAAAACAGCCCTCATAGCATCTCCCCCTTCCCCCCCGGAGGAGATTGCTGGTGTCAATCTCAAATCAGAGAAGAGAGAAAATGAGTTAGTAATCAGGAGTTTACCCAGGAGGAAGACGATGCCTGTCTGACTGAAGGACCCAACCGACGATCTAGTGCAGGGTAGATAAAGGTCATTGTGAGGCGGAAAGAAGCCAGAAGGTGTCATGTATTTATTTTATTTCCTCCTCCCCCAATACTTTAGCCCTGGCTGTATATATGATGCTCATCTATATATTTTCTGTTCTCCATGGGCTCTATTCATTTTTTTTCTGTATCACTTTTAAAGTGAGGTTACCAAAAATGGATAACCACCTCAAGACAAGACTGGCTATGGCAGCTATGGAAGTGAGGGTGCTTTTTAGTGTTTTTAGCCGAGTAAGGGGACACGGAGGAGATCCAGCCATGGAAGTCCGATCTCTTGACTGAGGAAAGAAATCAGAAGCAGTCTAGACAGACCCATGGACTGCTTCTGACTTCTGACCCTTTTGAATAAAACTATGAGGACAGACCCAAGTTTTTATAACATTACATTGCAACAAGTATAGAGTTGCATTTCCTCCAGAAATAAGGATGCTTAGGAGCTGAGTGTGTGTGTGTGTGTGTGTGTGTGTGTGTGTGTGTGAGAGAGAGAGAGAGAGAGAGAGAGAGAGAGAGAGAGAGAGAGAGATTACTTAGGCCTTTCATTAATACCTTTACAAATGCATATTGATGAGGAGTCACAGATCCTCTGAGCACTGGGGACAGACTCTCCACAGTTCTAAGTGCCAGGACCACACAGTGAGGGCTGGAGACACGGTAATGAGCCTTTTCCATGCAGAGCTTTCTGTTTGTGAGTTTCGGCCACACTCTTAAACCAGCGCTGCTGCTACACACCAGATGCGACAATACTAAAGGAGCCCCTGGAGGAGGTGACAAACATACACTGGCACCTGGATGAGAAAGGCCACAGCTGTCAGAGGCCTGGAACACGAGGTGCAGGAGTGTGCTGCTGTTCAGAAATCCAGCTTCATCGTTTACACGTCTGTCTCGCCGAGTTTTACCCTCTAGTGATAACTTACGTACATTCCTCTGCATATACTGTCCTTTGCCTGAAATGCAACCCTCCCCTCCACCCACTCAGCTCAGTGAGAAAGCTCTGGAAGCTCTCCAAGTCGATCCTACCCCACCATCTAACCCTTCAGCTACCACCAGCCCTGCTCAGTATGGTTTTAGGGCAAGAACAGCGCCGTCCATCACGTATGTCTGTGCGCCAGCACAGCGAATGCTCAGAAAGTTTGCTAAATGACTAAATGAAAGAAAAGTACATTGATGGAGGCCAGGCATAGGCTGGATGCTGAGCAGACATTACCGCAGTCACCCTGATCCATGTTTCAGTCCTTATGGTCTCAGTTACCCACAAGATCAAAAATATTAAATGAAACAGTTCTAGAAATAAACAGTTCTGACGTGTAAATTGCATGCTGTTTCACGTGGCGTGATGAAATCTGACGCCATCCTGCTCCGTCCTGCTGGGGACAGTACCCCTGAGGTCTCTGCTGTGTGGGACAATCATGCTGTGTGTAAAGGTCAGTGCTGTCCTCAGTTTCAGGGATCCACTGGGCTCTCGGAATGCACCCCTCAGATAAGGGGGAACTGCGCTATTTCACTCCATCCTGTGACCATCCTAGAGAGTAGTTATAGTATCCCCCATTTTACAGATGAGAAACTAGAGGTTCTCAGAGGTAACCCGTCATATAGCTGGGATGTGAATCCAGCTGCCCATAATTCTGTTTCCTCAGTTCCTCCCCAAAGTTAAGAAACACCCTGATATCCCTAACCCATGGGTATAGGGCTGCAATTCAAATGAGCATCCCTTACAACTGTCAGTACAAGGCTGAACTAAGTTCAGTGGTTCAGACACACAGAGATTAATATTTGAATGAGACAAACGTTAATTTTTGTCACCTCAATTTTTGCCACCTGCTTAAGGAAAGGACCAGAGCTCTTGGCAAGAGTGTTTTAGACTGGGCATTCTCCAAGGAAACCCAGGAGAGACTTCAGAAGAACAGTGAGCAATCTCTTTGCCTGGGCCACTTTTAAAACCTGGAAGACTTTGCTTAAACCATTAGCCTTTTACATGTGAAGCGCTTATAACACCAGGGCAGCGATCTGAGTGAAGATAACAGTTCTGCATTTTAGTTCTGCCAAAATTCAGAAACTATTTACTAAATTGTCAGCATGTATTTATATTCAGGAATACAATTCATTGTCTAACACTCTGTGACATGTTAGAAGAGGTTGAGCTTTAACACTCACCCCTGCCATCCACAGCCCTGCAACACTTTTCTTTTAAAATCTTTTTCATTTTGTATTTCATATGCCAAGCTCCTTGTTGGAATAAACTTTTACAACCAAATGGTACGTCTCTTACAAGTGGGTCATTTTTGAATTGCTGCCCCGACCTTTACTATTTTGGGAAGATCACACAGAAGTTGCTCACCATGAATTCAATGGTACTATGAGCCAGTGCTCCAGTTAGTCCCGGCCCTACGCCAGCGACCTATACTCACAGTTCAAACCGAAGTGACAGGGAGACTGCGAAGACAGTCTCTCCCCATGACACTTCCCCTCACGTTATGCAAACTCTGTACAACACTTTAGCTTGGAGGATGCTCAACCACTCAATTTCCTTGTCACCAGGTGTGTTATTCGATGCCCTATATTTTCTTGGCTTGAACTAGAAAACCTCCATCCAGAGGCTTTGCCCAGTAGCCTGCACATTTCTGCCCCAGGTTCATGTCACCAGTGACAGGCCGGTGACAGGCTGCAGTGGGCTAGGGACTGGTGGGCTTTTGGGACTCACCCTCCCTCCACTGTACAAATGACTTAAAACTTAATCCATCAGCATTCTAAAAGAGAAGATTAAAATATCATTTTAATCTCAACATACTAGTAATACGTAGTGTTGATAATTCTACTCAAAAAGACAGCCATGCCACATTTAAATAAACATGACCTCTCCTCCCACTAACAAAGTTACTCCTAAAAGTTTGGGGAGCTTTTTTCCTCCCTAGAAAAGAGTTTGAGAGTTCACTATTTGAAAACACAATTTAGGGAAATATTTTGCAAAGTGAAACGTCCTGCTTGCCCTTAATGTGCCAACACTTCCCCTGAATGACGTGTTTTATTGGCGGTTGCTGTTGACCTGGGTTTCTTAGTGAAGACACACCTGGGCAGTGGGCTTCGCCTTCCACCCCCTATCCGTGTATTCTGACAGCTAGCAGGAATGTTCAAGAAAAGGTTTGCCAAGTGAATAAATGAAAATATAGGAGCACTTACATATGCTCCTTTACCCTGTAGCAGGGCTTCTGTTTTGTACCTGCAAGGTACATTACTGTCACCATCCCTGTGCGAAACTGCTGGAGCCCCGCCGTGTCAGACCCCTGTCCCCCTGTGGGTGGCTCACTGCTGTTCTGTGACCCTCCCCTTCCCCTGCGTCGCTGTCTCCTCCCCAGGTGGTCGTCCACACCTGCGAAGTGAGAGAGCAGGTGCAGAAGGGAGTCCAGACCATCGTTCCTCTTCCGCCCAGACGGAAGGTGGGAGGGGAAAGAAAGTCATCGAGAGAAACCATCCACATCTTCTCAATTTATCCAGACATTTGCGCATATTCCTCTGCGGAAGAAACAGGCCCTTTCAAATCTTCAGAATGCCCTTGCAGCACCAGTGGCGGAGTTTATGCTCATCGCCCACCATGACAGGAGAAGGCCGGGGATTCAGACCTGCCTGCTTAGCGCTGCTGCACAGATTGGGGGGCACTTGGAGCACAGAGGTGGAGTTTAGGCTCAACCAGTGGGTCTCAGCTCAAGGCAGCCCCGAGGGGTCACTGTGGCTGCTGCAACTTGGGGACAGAGTGGTATGCTAATGGCATCTACTAGGCAGAGGCCAGCAGTGCTGCTAAACAGCCACAGTGTGCAGGACGGCCTTCTGCAGCAATAAATTATCCACAGTGCTGAGATGGAGAAACCCCAGGGGAACCAGAGCTTCCCAGCAAGAATTCTGGTCTTGTCTATGGTTCAGAAAGCACCTACGTTGGAAGAACCAAGAAGGAGAAAAGCCGTTCGTTGCAGACTCGCAGGGAAATGACGCGAATCAGACATGAATCACTACAGACGTAAACTCAAAGGCTCTCTCTCCCGGAGGTCGATGCTTCAGGAAGCGACTATTCATTCACTAACAAATATTTACTGAGCAATTCCTGTGGACCAGGTGCTTTCCGGGCTCTGGATACACTCACAGCTAGTAATTTAATCCCCGGGAATACTGCCAAGGGCTCCGGTTCAAAAACCTGGAATGTGGAGCTTGGGAGACTCGAGGCACTGAGAAAGGAACTAGACCTACTAGTTTGCAGTTTAATTCTCAGTTGAAGTTGCATAGAAACCACCCCTCTCAGATCCGGGGGCCTGCGGTATATTTTTAAAAACCAGTTCCTTACCAAACATCTTTTGCCTAAAGTGAAACTCATGAAATTCACTGATTGGGTTGAGAATACTAAGTAGATGGTAATGTCTGCACTTCACAATTACCTTATTTATCTTAACATCCCAGGCAAAAATCTAAATAAAGAGAATTCTGATAAATACTTGTTCATTCAAATGATTTCTGTTGCTACAAAGGCAATTAACTCACATCTCTCAAAGAGTCTAGAAACTGCCAATGGCAACTCCTCCAGTTGGGACGTAGATAAGTCCCTCTGAAAGATGAGTGAAAAGGGATATACCGGGGCATCTTACCTGTTTATCTTGCTCTGGAGACCCGGAGGAAAATATGATTTTGTAGCCATCATCTCTCCCAGTTTGTTGAGTCCAATGACTAACCCACAAATAAGGTTACCAACTGATAGTTACAGATAGATAAGCTTTGTTATTTTTCTTTAATTGGGTAGAAATGGCAAACGACAAAACAGCTGCCCTAAAACCTTTTTTGCTACATTAATAAAACATTAGCCTTTCTAAATTTAAGCTTAAAAACCTACTTAATTCATCAAAATGTCAGTTGTCACCTAAAGCCTTTTAGTAATAAGGAAATACCCTGGATTATAGAAGAATCCTCACAGGAACTGAGAGTGATTATATTCGTATTGCAATGATCACTGTAGCCTTGTCTGCTAATATTTACTCTTTCAATGAAGCGCAAGAGAGAGGATGTTTAAGAATGCCACTCGTGATGTAAGGGACTCCATTTCCACAGGGCCCTTCTGTCTTAATCACAAAGTATGTTTGAACCAAACAGTCATCATGGTCGCCAGTTCCCCACCAACCCCTGAAATCATAAACCTTGGTGGTAATTTTCACAAGGCACATAGCCTCTATGACTTCAGAGGCTAAAGAGATGACCCCATGAAGGCTGTAATTTGCCCCAGTCTTTAGTTATTGAAAAAGCAGAACATGGAAATAAGTAGAAAATTGCTCTTTTCTAATAGAAATTCAGAAAGCAAAATAAAAATTGAGTGTCTGTTGTTTGTACCCTCACAATAACCTGAAATAAAAATAAAATAAAATAAGTGACAAGAAAAAAAATTGAGTATCTTATCTGTACCCATAAGAAAACTGGCTCCAATGGATTCTAATTTTTGTCATCTTATTCCTGTGTTTTTCACTCAAAAAGAGAACATGTTCCCTTGTCTTCCTTCGGTAACCCAATCCAATATGTATCAGCTACAATTTTAGCAGCAGAGGCAGGAGACTGGAAGAGACACAAACGGTCTTTCAAAGGTTTATACCAAGTTAAATGCTATCATCACAGATTAAAACAAGTCAGGGCATAAAAACAAAACATTCAAATTTTGCATTTCTTCCTGCAAATAACTGAAAACTATCCAGCCAACAGCTAGTCTACTACTGACCTTTGGCTTGGACTCAAGAGCTTTTAGGAATAATCCAAAGATAGACGTATTTTTGGTGATTAATATGATTAAAGTACACAAGCCTGATTTTTCTCCCCTAAGGACCAATACATTATGTTCCAATTTTAAGCAATAAAAGGTTAAAAAAACATCAAAAGTATCAAGCTTTTAGTCTAGTCTTTTATTACAAATGAAATAACTCAAGGCCCATTTCTTATACTAAGGTGGTAAACAGCTATCTCATATGCCAACAATAGTGATCAGGCCATGTAATTATGGTTATAGTCAGACATATCTGGAGTTTGTTGTCACCAAGCTCTCTTTTCCAAAGTAAGAAAAAAAAAGTCCACAAATGAGTACTGGTCACATACCTAACATCTGTACATGCTGATCACAGCACCGACAAAGCCCCCAGTGGGGGCCACTAGCAGAGACGTTTCAGCGTTCATCTTATAAGACTCCTAAGCCAATATCTAAATTGATGGATAGAGAACCTCCTCACTGAGGTTCAATAAAGTCCAGAGGCTAAGGGGATGAGTGGGATCTCAAACGAAGGCCCCAAGACTTGCCCTCCATCACCAGGGCCCGGAGACGCGGGAAAGAGTTAAAATCCAGGCTGCCCGCGTCTGCATTCCCGAGCTGAGCCGGCGGAGCCGCTCCCTGGAGGCGCAGGGAAGCTGCGCCACCAAGATACTTTCTGATCTTCCCCACCGTGTGACGGACGCGCAGGAGAGCCCCATATTGTGACACCTCGGAATGGGGGGATAAGGATACAGAGAAGTGTGCGTGGAAGCAGGATGGGCGTAAGGGAATGGATCAGAAAGCCTCAGATGTCCCGGAGCACTCCATCTCCAGGCCCCCCTCTTCCTCAAAGTTGCTCCAACCTGGGTCTGTGCGGGCCGGCGGGGCAGGGCAGGGCAGGGCAGGGCAGGGGCGGGGAGGCCGGACGCCTCGCCGCGCCGCGCGCGCTCCCCTGCCCGCTGTGACCACGGCAGGAGCGGGGCCAGTGGCCGAGGAAAGGACGTGAGGGGGTCTTACTTTTGCAGCTCGTCGCCCAGGGCTGGTAGCCATAGTAGCCAGTGATGCGCAGGATCCGCTCCTCGATGGACGTGAGCCCCGCGGGCCCGCTGGTGAGGTCTTCCACCGAGCGCGACCATTTCAGGTCCTCCTTAATCGCCTCGTCCACCACCAAGTACTTGAGCTGCCGGAGCTGGGGACTGATGTCGGACAGTCTCCGCGGGCTGACGTCCGGTGACCTCCTCATGCCACTGAAGCCGCAGAAGCCGGGGCGGAGGGGACAAGGACAGAAAGGGGGGATCTCGGTGAGCCGCAGATCCGAGGGCGAGCAAGGGCGCGGCCGGGGTCCTCCGGGGGCGAGTGCGCGGCAGGGCCGGGCCGCGCGGCTCCCTCCCCTCGCCACCCGCCCCAGCGCCCTCGGCGGTCTCGGAGACAGGTCGCGTCCGCCGCCTCGGGCAGTGTGAGTTGGGGCTAGTGGCGAGGGGCAGAATGGCAAACTTCCCCCAGCCGCTCCAGCGCCCCAGACCACCCGATGTCTGCGCGGCACGCCCGCCCTGAGGCTCGCGCTCCGGGGCTCTACTCACATGGCGATGCTCTTGCCCCCGGGTGCGCCGCCGGGAAACTCTCGGATCCCCATAGGCAGCGGCAGAGTGGGGCCGAGAGCTCCCAGACTTGAAGCGGAGGGGCGGCGGGGAGCCGGCTGCCCCGTGCCTGCCGTGCGCGCCCGCGCGGTCTGTCCCCGCGGCTCCGGGCCGCTCCGCGCGCTCGCAGCCGCCAACCGCGAGCCCAGGCAGCGCCGCGCCCTCGCCTGTCACCGTCGCCGCCGCCCTAGCGCACCGCGGGCGCGGGTGCCGCGGAGCCAGGCGGACCCCTCCCCGCCGTGCGTTCTTGGAAGCACCTGCGCGGGCGGGGAGGGGCCGGTCCCGCGCGCAGAGGCCGGACGGGGGCGCTGCTGCCCGCTGCCCGCGTCCTGGGAGTGCGCCCGGCTCCCCGGCAACCTCGGGGCTCGGGGCGCCCTTCTGCTTCCCACTGTTTGGGTCTGTCCGTCCGCCTCTCCCTCTTTTCTCTCCTCCCTCTCGGTAAAACTACCTGGGAGGAAAGAAACCTGGTTTTATGCGCAAGATTCCTACAGAATAAATGGCATCTCACATGCGTAGCTGACACAAAGTAAATTGATTTATGATCCTGTGCACATCTCTCAGTCAGGCCCGGTCTGCAGAGAACTTACATTCTCATCGGTGATGCAATTACTAATCAGTTCTCCCTTCATAGATTTCCGTCTTATTTAGCTCCTAATCATTTCTGTTCCTCCTCCACTTGCCCTGCTCCTGCCCCGAAAGCCGATTTCTCCACACTATCTAATCACCTTTCATAACGTTATCTTTCATTTGGGGGAAATATAGAAAAGTAAAGAAGTATGCGAAGAAAAAATGCCCATTTTCCGGCCCCAAAATGACTATATTCAATTATAAATGTATTCTCTTCCAGTCGTTTATCCCGAAGCAAAATACATTTTTTTTGCAAAAATAGGAATGGGATTGCGCACATTGCTGTACATTCTGCTTTTTTATATTACAATTCTATTGTGTAACAGAAAACCAGAAATAGAAGGAAACTTCTTCAACTTGATGAAGAACACTTACAACACCACAGCTAACACCATACTTAGGGGTGAAAAACCAGAAATGTTCCTGCTATAATCAGAAACGGGGCAAGGGTGTCTCTTCTCACCAGTCTCTTCAGCAGCATGCTGGAAGTCCTCCTTAATGAAATTAGAGGAGAAAAGGAAATTATAAGTATGCCCATTGGGAAGAAAGAAGTCAAAGAAAGAAAGCTGTCTTTGCAGGTGACTAGACTGTGTTGGTTAAAATTCTCAAAGAATAGACAAGAAACCTCCTATAACTGATTACCAATTATGATAACATTGAAAGATATAAAGTTAATGTAAAAACTTCAAACTTCTTTCCAGTATGCCAGGAATGAACAACTGGAATTTGAAATTTTAAATACAATGTCATTTATATTAGCACCTCCAAAATGAAATATTTTAGTATAAATATGACAAAATATGAACAATATGTATGAGGAAAACTACAAAACTCTGATGAAAGAAATCAAAAAGAATTAAATAAGTGGAGAGATAGTCTATGTTCATGAATAAGAAGACTCAATATTGATAAGATGTCATTTTTCCCAACTTCATCTATAGATTCAATGTAATTGCAATCAAAATCCCTGTAAATTATTTTGTAGATATTGGCAAACTGATTTTAAAGTTTATGTGGAAAGGCAAAATGCTCAGAATAACCAACACAATATTAGAGAAGAACAAAGTTTGAAGACTGACACTACCAACTCCAAGACTTACTATAACAAAAGTAGTAAGAAGTTATTACTAACTATTTGAAGACAGTGGTTATAACTGAAAGAATCAAGAGATAGGTCAGTGTAGTAGTATAGAGAGGCCCAAAATAGACCCACACATATAGTCAAGTGATCTTTGACAAAGAAGCAAAATAAATTTATGGAGAAAAGATAATCAATTCAACAAATGGTGCTGAAACAACTATCCAAAAAAAAAAAAAATCTGCCCAGAGATTCCATACCTTTTCCAAATACTAACTCAAAATGCAAAACTATAAAACTATTAGAGGATATAGGAGAAAATCCAGATGACTTTGAGTTTGTTGATGACATTTTAGATAGGATATCAAAGGCATCATCCATGAAAGAAGAAATCGATAAGGTGGACTCCATTAAAACTGAAAACTTCTGCTCTACAAGAACATTGTCAAAACAATGGGAAGACAAACTGTAGACTGACAGGAATATATATGTATATATGTGTATGTGTGTATATGTGTGTGTATACATATCCACACACGTGTATGCACATATGTATATATATGTATGTGTGTGTGCACGCATGTGTATACATATCCACACACATGGAGAAAGAACTCTGATAAAGGCCTGATATCCAAAGTGAGAACTCTTAAAACTCAACAATAAGAAAATGAATAACCCAGATAAAAACTTAGTAAAATATCTGAACAGACTTGGCACTAAAAATGGCATCCAGATGGCAAATAAGCGTATGAAAAGATGGTCTACATAATATATCATTAGGGAACTAAAAATTAAAAGATATATCATTACATACCTACTAGATATATCACTACTACTAGCTATAAAGATATATCACTTCATACCTACTAGAAAAGATAAAGTACAAAATCCTTACAATGCCAAATACTGGCAAGAGATGAAACGAGCTCTCATCCATTCCTGGTGGGAAAGGAAAATGGTATAGCCACTTTGAAGATAGTTTGGAAGTTTTGTACAAAATCAATCATAGTCTTACATGCAATCTATCAGTCATGCTTCTTAATGTGTACCCAAATACATTGAAAACTCAGATCCACACAAAAATCTGCAAACAAATGTCTATAGCAACTTCATTCATAATTGCCAAGATGTCCTTCAATAAATAATAGTTAACAAACAGTGGTAGATCCATACAATGAAATACTACTTAGTGATGAAAGGAGCTAGCAAGCCACAAAAAGATATGGAGGAAATTTAAAATATATTAAGTGAAAGAAACCAGTCTAAATGGCTATATAACATAGAATTACAATTATATAACATACTAGAACAGGCAAAACTCTGGAGATAGTAAAAAGAGCATTGGCTTCCAAGGATTAGGGGACAGGGAGGGATAGAGCATAGAGGATTATTAAGGCAATGAAACTACTCCATAAGATACTATAATGGTGGATACATATCATTATTTATTTGCCCAAACCCATAGAATACAGAACATCAAGAGTGAACCCTAGTGTAAAGTATGGATTTTGGGTGATAATGATGAGTCGATGTTGGTTTATCAATTGTAGCATTTACCACTATGGTGCAGGATCTTGATTGGGCACAGAGAGGCTGTGGGTAACAAGAGAGGTGTTTACTTTCCTTTCAAATCTTCTATGAATCTTATAATGCTCTACAAACATAGTCAATTAAAAAAATTAGTATACTGCTCTTCTATGTCACTATATCCCTGTAAAATATTTCTCCCTGGCTCGGTGCCTGTAGCTCAGTGCTTAGGGTTCCAGCCACATGCACTGGGGCTGGTGGGTTTGAACCTAGCCTGGGCCTGCTGAACAACAATAACAACAAAAATAACAACAATAAAAATAGCCAGGCGTTGTGGCAGGTGCCTGTAGTCCCAGCTACTTGGGAGGCTGAGGCAAGAGAATCACTTAAGCCCAAGAGTTTGAGGTTGCTGTGAGCTGTCATGCCATGGCACTCTACTGAGGGTGACATAAGGAGACTCTGTCTCAAAAATAAATTAAATTAAATTAAATTATTTCTCCCAACTTTATTAAGATATATTGGCAAGTAAAAAATGTAGATATTTACAGTATAAAATGTGATCTTTTGATATATGTATACATTGTGAAGTGATTAAATTGAAGTAATTAACATATACAACACCTCAAATATTTATCTTTTTGTTATTGTTATGAGAACATTTAAGATTTATTCTCTGGGCAATTTTCAAATATACAATACATAATTAGTAACTGAAGTCTCATGCAGTATAATAGATCTCCAGAACCTATTCAGCCTAACCAAACTTGTACTCCTTAACCAACATCTTCGCATTTCCCCTGCAATCCATAGCCCTTGGCAAGCACCATTCTACTCTCTGTTTCTATGAATTCAGCTTTTTTGAAATTCCCCTTGACAGGGAGGTCATGCAGTACTGTATTTGTCTTTCTATGCCTAGCATATTTCACTTAGCATAATATCCTGCAGGCTCATTGATGTTGTTGCAAAAGACAAGATTGCCCTCTTCCTAAGGCTAAATTGTATTCATGTGTGTGGGTGTGTGCTTGGGTGTGTGTGAACGTGTATGTATTATATTTTCTTTAGCCATTCAGCCATTGATGGACATTTAGATTGATCCCATAACTTGGCTATTGTGAATAGTGCTGCAATGAACATGGAAGTGCAGAGATCTCTTTGACCTACTGATTTCATTTTCTTTGGGTATACACCCAGAAGTGGATTGCTAGATCACTTGATAGTTCTTTTTTTTTTTTTTTTTATTTTCTTCAGGCACATCCACAGTTTTCCATTATGGATGTAGTGACTTATATTTCCACTAACAGTGTGTAAGAGTACTCCCTTTGTACATCCTCACCAATGCTTAACTTTTGTCTTTTTGGTAATTGCCATTCTAAAAGATGTGAGGTGGTATTTTATTGGATTTTCATGTGCATTTCTCTTATGATTGGTGATATTGACCACTTCTTCATATACTTGTTGGCCATTTACATCTTCTTTTGAGAAATGTCTATTCAGATGCTTTGCTCATTTTTAATTGGCTTATTTATCTTCTTGCAGTTAAGTTCCTTATATATTTTGATGATTAACTTATCAGATATGTGGCCTGCAAATATATCACCCATTTCAGAGGTTGTCTCTTCACTCTATTGATTATTTCCTTTGTTGTGCAGAAGCTTCTCAGTTTAGAAATCCCATTTTTCTATTTTTGCTTTTGTTTTCTGTGCTTTTGAGGTTATATCCAAAAAGTTATGAAACTCAGAGTTGGTTTCTTGGAGAGATGAATAAAATTTACAAATCTTTAGCTAGATTACAAAAAAAGAGAGATGACTCAAGTAAACAAAATCAGAAATAATAACAACTGGTATCACAGAAATAGGAAATATCTTAAGAGGCTACTATGAACAATTATATGCCAATAAATTGGATAACCTAGGAGAAATGGATAAATTTTTAGAAACATACCTAGTATAACCTACCAAGACTAAACCATGAAGCAGTAGAAAATATGAATAGACATATAATTGGTATGGCTATTAAATCAAAAACCAAAAAAAACTCTCAGCAAAGAAAAGGCCAGGACCTGATGGCTTCACTGGTGAATTCTACCGAACATTTACAGAAGAGTTAATGCCAATTCTTCTCAAACCCTTCCAAAGTTAAAGAGGAGGGAAGATTTTCAAATTCATTTTAAGAGAACAGCATTACTCTTATTCTAGAGCAAGATAGGGAAGCTACAAAAGCAAAACAAAGCAAAAATCCCTTTAGGCCACTATTCCTGATGAATATAGATTCAAAAGTCCTCAACAAAATACCAGCAAACCAGATTCAATGGTATATTAAAAGGATCATAAACCATAATCAAGTAAGAGTTATCCCTGGAATGCAAGGATAGTTCAACCCACACAAAACAATAAATGTGGTAAATCACATTAACAGAATAAATTATAAAAAAATTATATGATCACCTCATTAAATAAACAAAAAGCACTTGAGAAAATTCAGTATCCTTTCATGATAACAAGTCTCAACAAATTAAGAATAAAAGGAATCTATGTCAATATAACAATGGCTATATTGAAAAATCCACAGCTACCATTATACTCAATGGTGAAAAGCTAGAAATGTTTTCTACAAGATTAGGAATAAGGCAAAAATGCCCTCTTCCACTAGTACTGGAAGTCTTAGCAAGATTACTTAAACAAGAAAAAGAGATAAAAGACATCTAAACTGGAAAGAAAAAAGTGAAATTATCTTTTTCTTAGGAAGTGATATATGTAAAACCCCTAAGAGCCCCTCCAAAAACTATGAGAAGTAATTAATTAATTCAGTAAAATTGCAGGTTACAAAATCAACGTAAAAGACAGTTGTTCTTCTTTTTCTTTTGTTTTTGAGACAGAGTCTCACTCTGTCACCTTGGGTAGAGTACCATGGCATCATAGCTCACAGCAATGTCAAACTCTTAGGTTCAAACCATCCTCTTGCCTTATTTTCCCTAGTAGCTGGGAATACAGGTGCCCACCACAACACCCAGCTACTTTTATAGTTGAGGTCTCACTGCTGCTCAGGCTGGTCTTGGACTCCTGAGCTAAGGCAATCCACCTACCTTGGCCTTCCAGAGTGATAGGATTACAGTTACAAGCCACCATGCCCAGCCTAACAGTTGTTTTTCTGTATGCTATCAACAAACTATCTGAAAAAAGATCTCAAAAAAAATACCATTTATAATAACTACCCCCCAAAATTTAGGAATAAATTTAACCAAAGAGGTAAAAAAATCTATACCCTGAAATTTTTTAAACATTGATGAAAGAAATTTAGGAAGACACAAATAAATGGAAATTTATCATGTGTTCCTGGATTCGAAAAATTAATATTGTTAAAATGTCCATAACACCTCAAGCTATCCACAAATACAAATGCAATCCCTATCGAAATTCCCATGACTTTTCCACAGGAACAGAAAAAATAATCCTAATCCATGGAACCATGAAAGACTCCACATAGCCAAAGCAATCTTGATTAAAATAATAAAGAGAATACATGATTTCACTCATGTATTCATAATACTATAAAGCTATCTATAGTAATCAAAGCAGCATGGTACTGTCATGAAAGACATATAAACCAATGGAAAAAAGCTGAAAACCCAGAAATAAATCCATTCATTTACCATCAGCTGATCTTTGACAAGAGACCCAAGGACAGACAATGGGAAAGGACAGTCTCATTAATAAATCGTCTTGGGAAAAAGGGATAGCTACATGATGTTCGGCTCTTATTTTATACCACATGAAAATTAAATTGGAGTGAATTAAAGACTTACACATAAGACCTGAAGCTGTCAAACTCCTAGAAGAAAACACAGGGAAAGATCTTACTGATATGGATCTGGGCAGTGATTTTTTGGATAACATATTATCTTTACTGGCTGCATTGTTATTTTTATAGTTGTTATAATCATAAAAACTAGAATGCCGTTGTTAAAAAAGTAATATCTAGGCATGTAGATAAAAAAATGAAGATCCTTCTCCATAATTCTACATAATTTCTGACCCTTATTTTGTGAGAGTCTTGGGGACAAGGTATTCTCTCTCTCCCTGTGCATGTGTGTGTGTGCGCGCGTGCACATGTACTTGTGTTTGCATGCACTCTCACGTTTGGGGGAGAGTTTTCTTCTTAATCCCCTTTTCTGAGACTTTGAGACAAGGCTTCCTTTTTCCTTGTACCTGAAATATTTCCTCTTTTTTTTTTTTTTACACTTCATAAGTCTAATATATTATCAAGAAATTTTCTGGCATAATGGGAAACAAATTACGAAATGATTTGGATCTTAATTCTGCTAAAACTAACATTTGCTTTAGTCATCCTCTTACACCGGTCTTAGACCACCATAAGAAACACTTCAACTGGTGTTTCTCAGAGCATACTTGGACGGCCATCAGAAGACCACCTGACATGAGAATCACTCAGGACAGTTGTTTAAATGCCAATATTGAATCATCTCTCAGTGTGGGTATGGGAGCTATAAATTTCACCAAATTCCCCAGGTGAACTTACTACATGCTAATGTTCGAGAACCACTAATGTAAACAATGACTGAAATTTTGTGAAGTTAGACTCTTCCCCTTGCCTTTCAAAACACATTTTCTGAACTCAAGGGAACACGTAGGCCATTACAAAAGTTTGAGATGCATAAAAATCAAGAAACCTAAAATCTGTGCAGATGGAGACAAATGAAGCCCTCCCAGCTACCCTGATAAGCCAAGCAAGTTAAAACTTGCACAGGTGAATCAGAAAGGACATTGTCAACTGTGTTTTTTGGAAGTGAAATAATAGACCAGAGTCTATCTCAAAACGTTTGTAGTGACCCACGTACAGGTATAACAAGAAGGGGACAGAAGCCTCTCTCCATTAAATCACCACATCCTGTCTCCTTGGGTGTGGTAAGGTAACTCTGGGCAAGGATTTTAACTTTTCTGGGCTTCAGTTTCTTCGTCTATATAAAAGGGGAGACCTTGTAAGATTGTTGTGGAGATATAATGAGTTAATATATGTAAAGAGCTTAGAATAAGGGCTATCAGATGGTCAGTACTCAATATATTTGGGCTATTATATGATTATCAATGCATCTAAATGTTCACTTCAGTTTTTTGACAACCATGTCAAACTGTTGACTCATACCCAAGTTCATGTTGACTAAAATCCACATTTAATTTTTACACATAACGTTGCTAAGCCACATCACTCGCCCTTTTACTTCTTTCCCTAAGTAGTAGCTTGAGATTTAGAATAATATATAATGTCTTGAATTCTGGCTTCCCCATTCACCAATTGCATGAACTTAGGAGAGATATTTAACTCTACCAAACTACATTTTCCACATCAATCTCAAATATTATAGTTATTATAAAGATTAAATACATTCAAGGATTTTAAGATATTAAAACAGCATCAGCCCTAAGTTTAGTGCTCAATAAATATTGCAATAATAACTATTTTCACTTCCACATTGTTTCGCTTGCCAGATGTAGCCATTGCTGTACCATCTCAGAAAGGTTTTGGACCTTGACTTTGTCAGCCATTGCACCCACTGCCCCTACTTCCACCCAGTGCTGGGTCACTGCCTCTCAATAGTCTCACCTCTACAGCTGTCCTCTTTGATTTAAGTTAAATACAGTAGACCCTCCATGGTTGATAGCTGACCACCTCCTTAAGTTTACTTAATTTACATAGACTAGACATGTACCACATGTACGTATCTGTCTAGTAGGCCTAGTGCCTTATGTTGAACACCTCTATATGCTGACCAGTTTGTTATAGTCCCTTGGGTGGTCAGCTTATAGAGCTTCCACTGCACTTCATCGGGGTATTATGACACTGGCATGCATTCACCAGTGGATGTTGGGTCCAGCGATATCCCTTCAATCAGATGTGGCCAGCTAGTATTTGAGCATGGAGCTCACTTTGTAGAGCAGCGTCTACAGGTTCCTCTGTTAACACACTAATATATGTTCTTCTTCATATATTAGTAAAAACCTGATGCTTTGTGTTTTGCCACAGCCAGGAGTGGTTTATTGTTTGGGGAAATTTTTTTCTCTTTTAATGGCATGATAAGTAATAGGAATGAGCTCCCTTTGGGCAATGCAAGTATGGTATGCATTATATATGGATTAAATTCAATATTTCAGAGATGCTCTCTGTTGGATTATATGGAATTTATTAACTTTATCCTTAGAGATGGTACCCAAAGTTTTCCATCCATTTTCCAGCCAATGACTATAAAGATTTCTTGTTGCCTGATGCCAATTATCAGGGTTATAGAATCCTGCTTTGGACTATTACTTCTGCCTGGAGTGAGACTTTCATGTTAGGTGTGATGAAAGTGTCTATAAGAACAGAATGTTGCCACTTCATCTATGTTACAGAATAGGCCATGTGAACTGTTTTATCTGTACTCTTGTTAATAAATGTCGTTTGCTTGGTAACTGCCCATGTTTCGTGCAATCTAGTGTGAGTTTATTTTATTATAACTTCACAGCAAGGTTATGGGTTATTACCTTTCCATTTACTTATGGAAAAATTTTTATTGGCTGACATTACCCAACTAAAGCGTGTAAGGGTTGCTAGTGAACATAGTAGATCATGTTAGTTTGTAATACATCATTTATCAAACAGCATATGTAGGAATATTGGCTGCCCCGGGAATATCCATGGCATCCTAGTGAAGACCGCCCACCCCCAGCAGGCCCGATCATCTCTGTCTTAGTGCACATCCTTGGTAAGCCTTTGCAGAAGATCAGTCAACAATACTCCCAAAAGAGAGGAGTGTCTCAAAATCATGTGGAAGTGTTTTTAAAATGCTAATTGCCTGACTGCCCTCCAGAACTTCCTGGGCAGGGAATGCAGCCAAACATTTTTAAAGGGAGTTCTCTGTGGTTCTTTCACATCGACATCACAGTTATCTTCAATTCTTGTCTGTCAATTCTAATGTTGAGGTCATCTGTACACCTGCTTCTATTGTCTATTTTTTTTCTCTTGGTCATCAGTCATATGTTCTTGCTAATTTGCATGTCTGGTGATTTTTCTTTCTGTATTCCACACATTTCAATTTGTAACAATATGGAGTCTTCCGATGGTTACACTCACCAGCAGGTTTTCCCTTCTGTTGAATGGACAGAGTGAAAACTAGAACGTAATAATCCAATCAGGGATTAAACAGGCTTGAAGCTTATTTGCAGATTCAGTAAGATTCTACTTCTATTTTGTTCTTTTTCCTTAGGTATAGTTCTCCCAAGATTTGATTGCAGAGAATCTATCTCTGCCCTTCAGAGATTTCCAGCACAGGGTTCCAGCTTCCCACCCTTTAAAAACTGCTAAATATCTTAAGAGGGAAATAGTGTTCTTTAGTCAGGCCCCTTCTCCTGGTGGGTCTTCCCACTTAATCACTTCTGTGGGAGGCTCCTTCTGTCTTTAGAAGGTATTGATCTAGTTCTCCAGCCTCCTGTGCAACCCCAGAACTTAGGAAATTTTCCATGGGGAAAACTTTGGGCTGTTCAAGTTTCTAGACTGTCCTCCACTCTGTTGAATCACTAAAACCTGTACTTATTTCACTGATTTTTGCCAAAGTCCCCCTTCCAGAGCCATTTTCCCCTCCTCCTCCTCCTTCTTCTTTTTTGAGCCATTTTCAATCTTCAGCTTCCACTCAGAAATGACAAATGCCCCCAGGTATAAAACAAACAAACAAAAAAGAGTTGGCTACCACCAGCTCACCTTAAAACAGTTTTACTTTTCTGCAGTGTAAATTCACCAAATAATTGTTCCTTTGTATAGTTTTCTCATGCCTTTAAAAATATTACTGGCCAGGCAACAGTAGCTCATACCCGTGCTGCCAGCACTTTTTGTGGTCAAGGTAGGAGGATCATTCGATGCCAGGAGTTCAACACCTGGTTAGACAACATAGTGAGACCACATCTCTACAAAAAATTTAAAAACTAGCCTGGTGAAGCATGCCTGTAGTCCTAGTTTCTTGGGAAACCGAGGTGGGAGAATCCTTCAGGCCCAGGAGTTTGAGTTTACAATGAAGCTAAAATTATGTCACTGCCCTCTAGCCTGGGCAATAGAAACTTGGTCTAAATATACATATTATTTACCTGGCTTTCCTAGTTGTTAAGATGAAGATCAGCTACAGCCCATCTGGACATCTGCATGTAGAGGTCTTCTTGAAACATATTTTTATGGATCTTTATTTTTCCTTTGATTATTATTTATTTATTTATTTATTTTTGCAGTTTTTGTCCAGGGCTGGGCTTGAACCCACTACCTCCAGTATATGGGGCCAGCACCCTACTACTTTGAGCCACAGGTGCCAGCCTATTTTTCCTTTTAAAAGCAGCTGTATCTATCACATTATATGGTACATTTCTGAACACATAGTGATACATTTGTTATCTATCAGTGTCTTCAGCAATTTATCATATAAAGATTATTTTTTTCCTCTCTCTCTTGCTTCCCTGTGGTTTCCAGGTTAATGTAAAGGAAAGGGGTCAGTAATGCAGGAATGGAAACAGTCATGTATTGTTTTCCCTTTGCTTGTTTTACACTTTACTCTTTCTTGAATGATTTCAGTTCTAAGGGTAATAGTAGCAGACAATCAATGTATCTATCTGCACCCTCTGTCAGAAGCAATTACACTCATTGCCTGAATGAAGTTATGTGTTTTGCATTTTTTATCCAGAGTAAAACCCACCAAGTTCATCAGAATGGGTACTGAGTTGCCAAGCCAATCGATTGCTACTTCTCAATAAGGAGTATACTCTGCATGTATGCGTCTATCATTTATAATCTGTCTTCCACATCTGTGGATTCTACATACTCGGATTCAAGCAACCATGGATAGAAAACATTTGTGAAAATAACAATCAAAAGCAATGTGAACTTGGCGGCGCCTGTGGCTCAAGGAGTTGGGTGCCAGCCCCATCAAACCCAGCCCTGGCCAAAAACTGCAACAACAACAAAAGCAATATGAACTTAACAGTGCAGCATAAACTATTTACATAGCATTTGTGTATTAGGTATTATAAGTAATCTAGAGATGATTTAAAGTGTATGTGTAGGTTATATGCAAATACACATACCACACTGTTTTATATAAGGGACTTGAGGAACCTCAGATTTTGATATCTGCAGGGGTGGGAGGTGTGTGGGATGTCCTGGAACCATATACCACAGACACCAAACGATGACTGTATTTTTTAAAATCAGTAGATGAAAGTTTAACTCATTATCTTTTAAATATTACTTTATTAAAAGCGTGGTTTTTGACATAAGAATGATTTATTTTTCACAAAAATACCAAGTGCCCTGAAATATTTAGGATATTTAGGTATGTCTATTTTTTCAATTAGGTAAGTAAATACTTACTGAGTACATGGCACGTGCTAAGTTCCGTGATGGAAGCCAGTATACAAATTAGACATTTTCTGCCCTAAAGGAAGCCATAGTATAATGGATAAACAAACGTAATACAGTGCAATGTGGGCCATGCCCAGTGAATGGCGATGTTTATGTGTAGCATGCAGGGAGGGGTTCCAAGTCAGTACTGGGGGTGGAATGAGGAAGGAGATGGAACATCAGAGAGATGTCATGTAAGATTCTTAGGTTAGATGGCACGTAAACTCGTTTTGGAAAGTGACCAGCTGGGGAAAGAAGATGTCACACAAGGGAGAAGCGATAGGCGCAAAAGGGCTCGAGGTGTGAGACAGCACCTGTTTGGAGGGCACAGTGTGGCTGGGGAAGCTGTGACCCGTGAGAGTGGAGAGGTGGGAGGGTCAGAGCACCAGAGCTTTGCAAACAAGACCACCACCACTGTCACCTCCTGGAACACCGAAGCAATATAGTTAGTGTCCCCACCTCCTTTTCTCTCTACCTCCCTACCCGAGTGACCCATTCAAAGGCCAAACTCATCACATCACTCTTTCAACGGTATCTCATTTCCTTCCGGTAAAGACCCACACCCTTAAGCTTGCTCCACCCGAGCCGCCCACAGCCTTGCACTCTGCAGCTGTTCTTCCTCCACACCCGCGTTTTACTTGCTCTTGCCCCCCAGATGTGCACAAGAAGCCCCTCCTGCCTTGTTATCTCCTCCACCTGCCTGGAATCGTCCGTTCAGACTCCCTCCCTCCAAGAAGCCTTTTCTGACTCTACCCAGAGCAGAGCTTCTCGTACAGCCCTAAGACATTACAGGGTTTGCTCAAAAAATACTTGATAAACAAATGAGCGAATGAAAAACATGAGGGAGTGAAACTGTTCTTGGGCAATAGGCTAGGTGAGGAATGAGCTGCCTATCATTTTGCAAAATTTATTGGACACAGTCTGTTTTTTGTCAGTTCCCATTTCTAGGTTAACGCTAGATTCTCATCAAAGGTTGGCAAAGAGGTCACTTTCTATTTCTTCCCAGCCTCTTGCTACTAAGACTCTAAATTTCAGCCTTTCCACAATCCTAATTTTTCCACCCAGACAGTACATGTAGCGACCAAGTGTCCTGGATTTTCTGAATTGGTCATGATTCTAAACACCCTGTTTCATTGTTCTAAAAAAGGTATACTGCCACTGTCAGACAATATGCCACTATTTTTGCTTTAGAAAATATAGTTATGATATATGTATCTCTGATACATTTATGGTAGGTATATGGCCTATAAGATAGATAGATATATAGCTAGATAGAAAGAGATTATAACCACTCATGCTGCGTTTGGTTTGCCTTGTCCCAGTAAGTGGTAACCTTCTTTAATTTAGGGATCATGTCTTTCATTTATTTTCTAATTTCTTCAATGCTCAATGACTAAGTGAATGTGATTAGTGAGTTAACCAATATCACGGAGAAAGAGGTAAATTTCTAAGGCTGCACAGCGTGCCTTAGGAAAGGAACCTTCGCTCAGACATTGCAAACATTTGATCAGACCAGCCGTGATCAATATCCTCAGCAATGATCGTAACATGATCCTAGCAAGGCGATGCCACGTATTTCAAAGTATTCCTCTGTGTTGGCTGCCATCATCTGTTTGGTAAGGCATTATATGAAAGAGATGAGCTCAAGAGAGACTGCCAGCTTGTAAAAGGAAAAGAAAAGAAACAGATACAGTCTCCACATTTGGAGTCTTGCAGGACTGGAAAAGCCAATGGCTTCTGGACCCCAAAGAGTAAGAGATGGGACGTTGAAGGATCAGAACAATGACAAGTGAACCTTCTCAGATTACCACGTGTGGACTTCCCAACCCTCCCCAGTGTCGTTTCCTTTAAATTTAAAGGGAGAATTTGTGGGTGAGGAAACAAAGCAATAAAGCAGACATAAAACCCAGGTGTGGAAACAGCTGGGGACACAGTTGGAAGCACCTAAAATCAACTAGAAGCCAATGGATAAGTATTTAAGAGGTGTGTCTGAGAGGGCGGCACCTGCGGCTCAGTGGGTAGGGCGCCGGCCATGTATACCGAGGGTGGCGGGTTCAAACCCCGCCTTGGCCAAACTGCAACAAAAAAATAGCCAGGTGTGTGGCAGGTGCCTGTGGTTCCAGCTACTTGGGAGGCTGAGGCAAGAGAATTGCCTAAGCCCAGGAGTTGGAGGTTGGAGGTTGCTGTGAGCTGTGTGATGCCACGGCACGCTACCGAGGGCAATAAAGTGAGACTCTGTATTCTACAGAAATCTTATTCTACAAAATTTTATTCTACAAAGATCTTATTCTACAAAATTTTATTCTACCAAAAAAAAAAAAGAGAGAGAGAGAGACGTGTCTGGCCAAACACAATCCAAGGCCCAACTAAAAATGCTTTTGACTGTTGGACACTTCACACAACCGTAGATTCCTGACTTAAGAACAGGAAGCAGGATGAAAAAGCTTTACCGACCTCAAGAAGAGCACCCTCCTCACCCTGACCTCAGTCGTAGCCAAGGAGGATACAAACAAAAAATTAACCTCAAAAACAGAACCACGGAAACAGTGGGCAGGGCTTTCCCTCTCAAGAGCAGAATCGGGATTTAGTTATCCTGATCCATACTCCCAGAGTGGGGAGACATCCTAGTGCCAACTCCGAATGACTTCATCGTTCCTAGGGACCAGGGACTCCCTGCCTCTTTCTCCAAGGAGTATTGGTTGCTGTCAGTCAATCCTCACTGCACTAGCATAACGTGAGTGTGTGTTGGGAACCAGACAACTTGTCTGTTTACTTAAAGATTGCTCTAAGCGTCACATTTGAGACTGAGGAAGAGGAAAACCCAGTGATGTGTTAAGTTTTCGTAAGGGAAGGGGAGCAGCGTGGAAGCACGTCTGGTAATAAGATGGATATTTGGTCCCCGTGGCAGAGATTATGCTTTACATCTGTCAAACCTATTTCAGCCATGTCATATAAAATGCATTCTTGCCCATGGAACGCGGGTAGAAGTTGTGTGCGCCACTTCCCGGCCGGTCTCTGCAACTCCTTGAAAAATACTTTACTTGCTGCCTCTCTTTGCTTTGATGTTGGGAATGATGAAGACTAGGCTAGGAAGAAGGAACCTGTGTCCCTGAGTCCCCACCTGGAGAGCCACCTAATCAGAAATATCCCCTTTGGACATTTCATGAGCAGAACGTCAAACTTGAATTGTGTTAAAAGTAAAAATAAGCCTTGTGTGTGTGGTGAGCCACTGGATGTTTCAGAGTTTCCCTGGTGCTGTAGCATCAAAGCCTTGTCCAGCTTACCTTGACTAAGGTTAGGAAACCAGCACAAACTTGCCATGGCTCCCTCTTACCTTCTATTTGGCTTTGTATTTCTGCTTAGCTGTCTATTTCATGCTTCTGGCACTTTTGTTTAATCATAGAAAACTGAAAAAAGTCATTTTCAGGAAAAACATAATCCACTTGTACCTTTCCAAGCTCTTCAGGCATTCTGAATCCTATGAAGCTGAAAGCTACTCCTTTAAGGAATTAGAAGGCAGTAGAAGAGGTAGATACGCACACAAGTGGTGAAAATAAAAACAAAAAAGTGCAGGGTGCTAAAGTGAAGCACAAGTTCCATACAAATTTAGAAGACGAAGTGATTATTTCCTACATTGCAAAATTAAATGCAAATAAATACATGACCCTAATTTTTTTTTTAAAAAAAGCATGCCCCTCCCTTCATTCTTAGTATATTATTTATTACTTACACATGCACTATATCTTCTTTGTGAAATATCCACATCATATTTTAAATTCAATCATGGTTCCCACCTGTCACTTAACATAGATCAAAATTGCCAATTCCCATCCACGTATGTGGGTTCTGGGAATTGAGCCAATTTCACTTTTAACTTGGACAAATATTAGTAGGCATCGAAGTTAATTTCAAACACAAAGCCTAGGAATCAATGTAAGTCCTTTCTGTATTATCCAGCTCTGGGGAAATGTTTGTGACATTGTCCTCTCCATGCATGGGTAATCAATGCAGTTTCTTAACCATTAAATATATTTAAGTTTTCTAAAAAGACTTTAGTCAACTAATTTCAGTGAGAAATCCCTTCTTTGGCAGGGGGAAATCTACCCTCTGTGTAAATACCGTTGGTGTCCCAGAGCTTGTGCCTACCAGGAAGCTTTTTCTGCTGATGGATAACTCAAAACCTTGGCTCTATGTTTGTGAATTTACACGTATCAATTCGTTTCATTTTTACTTTATTCAACTTTTGTTTCTGTTTTTCTAATAGTTCTTCCCTGATTCCTTGAGGAGGGGAAGTCATATGAGAAAGAGGAGTGAGGGAGGGTGTCTGTCTGTAGCTCCTTTGCGGGAGAATGAAGGTCTGAGACCCTGGCGGCCTCTGCACTTATTCTGACCGTGATCTATGTTGCTTGATTGTTCATTAGGTACCGGAGAGTGACAGCTTCTCCATCACGATCGCTGAGCCATTCCCCTCTCTTCACTGAGGCCGGAACTGCTGTTTGGAAGAATTCCAGGTCCCTATTTGTTCAGGCCCCCCCATGCCCTTCAGGACCTCCCAAGACTGCAGGAGAAGTCCAGGATACAGCACGTGCATTCAACACACCAGTCTTTCCCCTGCTAAACTGGGCCTTTAATCCCTGTGAGATGCTGCAGCCAAAAATAGTACATTTCTGTCTGTCTATGTGTACATTCATAGACATGCATATACACAATTATCAATATTAATTAAGGAAATTTACAGACCTTTTGAAGATCACCTGTGAACTGCAACTTAGGAATCCACACCTTACAGCAAAACAGAGCAACTGTTCCCTTCTGTTCAATTTAAATCACCAGGAAATTATTGAGCCCTCATTCTAGTCAAACACAGTATTGGTCATTAGGCAAATGTGAATGAAATAGTTCCTAACCCTGAGGACACATACCATCTACTGGGGCAACGGACATACACTTGATCTTCATAGGGCATCCTCCTGTGTGTTATCATGGGTAAAAAGTGCTACTAGTGAGATGAGCTAAGGCCCCAATGTCACCTGTGACATATTTGACAGTGTCTTGCAATACCAATTGATCATCCTCCCCATCCTCCACATGATGACACCAATGACATGCATGGGAAGGTTGGAAATGCTGGTGGTAAACAATATATAATCTTAGGTGGTAACCCCATTAACTTTCAAATACCTTCGTGTCCTCTTAAGAAAAACGTACATTCCACTAGATGATTTCTGAGCTCTATTCCAAATCTCTATGATTCTATGCAAAATTATTTGAATTTTGCATTTGTTTTCTACTTGCATATTCAAAGTGCAAGAATATTAGCAGTATTTTTATTCATTGGAGCTAATTTGTCACTGCAGGGATTAATGGGCATCATTTGGTACCACAGTTTTTCCAGCCCAACACCTGCAAAAAGGCCAGGCAGGCTGGTTCAGCTGGGATGCATCTAGTAGGCATGGAGAGGTGATTCACGCATCCAGGTTTCTGCACATGAGGGTAATGTCATGTCCAGAGAGAAAACTCTGAGGGTCAGAGTCACAGAGTCTAAGTGAAGCCTTCCTTCAGAGGGTTCAAGCAAATTTCAGAAGTCAGAATGCAGAACCGTATAATTGAAAAGTCAGGTATCACTGGTTCAGATGGAGAAGCAGGAAGCTGTCTGGACAGATAACAGGAGTCGGGCAGTAGGTGCGGGCCCCATGGGACATTCTAAGTGGGATGAATCCACTTACGAGGCCTCGAGTTGGATCAGCATAAGCACAGTTTCTGCTGTGGTTTCTCCACATTTGCTTCCACTTCCTCACTACCATTACTGATGAGTCATCTTCTCTGTCCTGGGCTGCCAAGGAACTATTTTGATAATGATTTATCTAAAATGTCCGTAAAAACTAACTCTCATTCATCCAGGGGTAGGAAAGAAACTCTGTGTGTGTGTGTGTGTGTGTGTATGATTAAATTCTTATATTACTGAAAACTTCCATGTAAACCAACAGTTTTCAGTTAATATCCCACCAAGTTGTCCAACCAGATTGCTGGCAAATAACCAAATTAAATGGTTTGCATATTGTCTTCTTTCCTCCTCTCCTTGGCCATCTGATAGAAACTAGATGTAACAAAGATCACCCTTTGATAACTTTAAACTAAGGGCATTGCATTCCTGTCCTCTTTGAATAACCTCTGGCAGCCTTTCTGCCAGAGCTCCAGGGGAGCGGGAAGAGCAAGCTGCTTTTGGAAAGCGGAAGCAGGGAGTGTTTTAGGGAAGGCTCGTCCTACACAGGAGGAGGGGAGCCTCCCATCTGGACTGTGGGAGCAAGAGAAAGACTATAGTAGAGCAAAGAAGGCCAAGGTCAAGATTTCCATTTCTTGTAAATTAATGCAGCAATTTTGGAAAACAGTATGGAAGGTCCTCACAAAACTAAAAGTAGAAGTACCATGTGACTCAGCAACCCTGGGTATATATGCAAAAGAAAGGAAATCAGTACATCAAAAAGAGACCTGCCCTCCCCTGTTTACTGCAGCACCATTCACTATAGCCACGATGTGGAGTCACCTGAGTGTCCATCAGTGGATGAATGGATGGTACAGACACACCATGGAATACCACGCAGCCCTGGAGAGGAATGCAATCTTGTCATTTCCAGCAACATGGAAGGGAACGGAGGAGATTATGTTAAGTGAAATAAACCAGGCACAGAAAGACAAATGTGCAAGTTCTTGATCACATGAAGGTCAAGAGCAGACTGCCAGTTACCAGAGGCTGGGAAGTGGAGGGAAAGAGGAGTGAAGAGTTTGGTTAATGGGCAGGAGAAATAAGTACCAGTGTTAAATAGCACGGTAGGGTGACTATAGTTAACAATAATTGATTTTATGTTTCAAAACAGCTAGAAGAGAAAATTTGAAATGTTCCCAACACTAAGAAATGATGGATATCCCAGTTACGCAGAATTGATCATTACACGCTGTATGCACGTGCCAGACTAGTAATTAAGATCTCTTGATAAACAAACAAAAACTTTACATTATTTCCACAAGTACCCCATAAATATGTAAAATTATGTAATAGTCGAAAAAAATGATTTGGTTTATCCATAAACTTTGGTCTCTGTCTCCGGGGGTGGGGTGGAGGTGCTGGTATGGGGAACCCCGAGAGCACCAGGGCTGGTGGTATCCTTCCCAGGGCACAGCAGAAGAAGGCTGCGGGTTTTTAATACACGACAGGACCTGTTTTTAGTCCTTTTGGCAGCCAGTGGGAATGTAGGTAGAAGTTATGTTGCTACTTTTAGACTTGGAAGCTACTTACAGATAATGGAGCCGGAGAAGGGAGAGGGAAGAGAGAGGCTGGGAAGAGGGAGAGGGAGAGAGAGACTAGCTCCTGCCTGCCCAAAGCTGGGCACTTGCCCCAGTGCTGAGAAGACTATGGAATTGCCAGAGTTCTAAGGTTTGCAAGAGAAAGCCCCTGAAGATAGGACCCCTGGCAAAATCAGTGGTCAGTAGCAATGGATGCCATTACATTCCAAAATGCTGCATGGTCATTGGCTCCTCAAAGGATGCTGGTTCCAGCCCAGCCCACCTGCCAGTCTGCAACAAAAACCCAAAATGTTTCAGCTGAGCCCCTATTGATCAAAGAACACATCAGCTCCCTCCTGCATCATGGTACCACACAAGAGGAAAGGGGGAAGTTGCAGAACTCTGAAAGCAATTATTTTAACACAAAAGGAGACTCTTTGAACTAGAAAAGACAGATCAGATACGTTGTTAATGGCCAAGATTAAGTTTTCTTGCTATCCAATGAGTTGGAGAGGAGGGGAGATAATTATAAAAGCCAGTTTTCTTTGCACAGATGAGGGCAGAGTGAGAAAATTTGTGACATGATCAAGTAATCATCAGGTAAAAAGGTCCAAAGATAGAAACAGGTCACCAAGAGAAGGAATAACTTAAGATAATGCAAAGGCAGAATAATTAGCTTGTAAATAATTAGGCTCTTTTGATAAACAAAAACTTTCCATTATTCTCACAGAAAGACTTATTTCTGGAGAGTGGAAAATGTGGCTGCATTCAATCCCATCCTGTTAAGCAAAGATGGAGGTGGGATTTGCAGACACTAAGTCCAATCATTAAATTTTAATCTCATTTTACTAATTTATGTATTGGTCTCATTAAATATCTTCACAAATGCTGATTTTTACATATTGTGTCCTTATGTTCATGATCTGGATGGAAAGGCTGAGGGTTGGATGTCAGCTGATCTAACTGGCACCAGCTATAACATACACAAGCTCAGGGCTAGAATGTTTTCGCACAGGCTCTGCAGAACCAGATCTAGATGGTCCTTCTCAGGGGAGCTTTCCTCTACCAGCAACCTGGTGTTTGGGTGACTCACTGAGCAGAGAGCTGATGCTGCCAGCAGATCTTATTTTTAGAATTAATAAAAGGGCAAGGAACTTTGGTTACATTGCTTGGAGTTGCACAGAGTTGGCGATGGTAATGATTCATCCTGCCAAGGGCCAGGTGGGCTCTGCACTTTGTATTCTTAGAGTTCAAAGACAGAGGTGGAGGGCAGGGTGGGTTCTTGAGAGGAAGATGACTGTGGGAGACATTTCCAACAAGAACTATCTCAGAGAATTTTCTTCAAGTTGCTTCACAAGCAGAAGCATCACCTGAGCAGGTGATAGCTATTCAAGCCACACAGGTGCCGCAATGCTTGGCTTTGACTTCTGAAAAGGAAAGAGAAGAGTTTCAGAGAAGGAATCTTAGCTCTTATGTCTGGGTCCTGCCAGCTCTAGCTGCTCTTTCACCTCTGCCAGGGCCAAGGACGCAACTAAGGTATAAAAGCAGTACCCTGTGGCCCCTCCACTGAGACACTCTCCCTCCACAGACTGGCAGCGCTGGTCACCCCGCCAGCTCCACCCTCCCCACCATGGCCACTTGGCCTTACCTGGCTTGGGCATGTCCAGGAATAGCAAAAAGGGTTCTTATTATTCTGGATCTTATAAAGGCAAGGGAAAGAAGGATAATGTGAGAATAATAGCAAAGCAGTTAATTTGAGGATAAAACTACACGCATAGACACCTCGATGTGTATCTACACCTATGCAACCAATTAAAATACCATGACCTAGAACCCTGTGTGGTGTGTCATCAGACTCTGGAGAAACCCTCCCCCGAGAGTGTCGAGGGAGGCATCCTGCCCTGGCTGTCTTCATCTTTGTCGCCTGGTTCTAACATCCTTTTCTGAACGTTACTCCTGCCCACATTCCCGCTAATCCCTACCAATCCCCCTCCATCTGGTCACTCCGGTGTCATTGCCGTAGGCTAATTAGTTACAGAGATTCCTGGGTGGGGGGTTACAACTACTGGAAGTTTAGACTTGCTGAGCCAACAGTGGTCAATCTCATTTGTACATCTTCATAAATTTCTGTACCTCTATCTCCTGAAGTGTTCTAATCAGCAAAGAGAGTAATCTACCACGAGTTCCTCTCCATGGGAAGCAGTGGCTGCTAGTGGAAAGGTAAGAGCTTATAACCTGGGTGGCACCAGAAAACGTTTCTCCATTATGTAGCAGTTGCTTCCTCTCACGGGGAGGTGAATATCCCACCCATTCCCGCACATTCTGCCTCCCTGGGGGGTGTTACTTTATGTACCTCACGGGGCTGAACGCTGGGCAAACACTCAAACATCTGACCTTTAGATTTTCTACCTATTGCTCTAGAGCCTTAGGTTTGATTTCACTGCAAAACGCCATGACATTACAGGCTTATGTGACACAAGACTGTGCACATACACATCACAGATGCGCACGTATACACACACACACACACAGAGAGAGAGAGAGAGACTATCCAGAAAGTATCCAGCCATGTAGTATGAAAAATAGAGACATATTTGCAAGTATGACTAGATGCTTTCTGGACAGCCCTCGTGTACATGTTAAAGACTATATGCATATACAACATAGAGCACATCCATGACGTATATTACACGTGTGTGTATGTATCTTGTGTACCCCAGAGCGTGCTGCCCTTTTCGGTGTCAGCCTGAAGTTTTTTCCTCAAGTCAATCATATTGCCATTGTTTGAAAGATTTTCAGAACTCTAGAACTTTGCTAGTAAAATAACTTTTAGAATCTGTGGCATGAACTTTTCAACATCTTCTATAGCAACAATTTTTTTTGTTGTTTTTTTTAAGACAGAGTTTTACTCTGTCACCCTGGGTAGAGTACTGTGGCATCATAGCTCACAACGACCTCAAACTCCTAGGCCTGAACAATCTTCTTGTCTCAGTCTGCCGAATAGCTAGGACTACAGGTGACCACCACAAGGCCCAGCTAGTTTGTTCTATTTTTAGTAGAGATGGGCTCTCCTCTTGCTCAGGCTGGTCTTGAACTTCTAAGCTCAGATAAGCCACCTGCCCAAGCCTCCCAGAGTGCTAGGACTATAGGCATGAGCCACCATGCCTGGCCTGGCAACAGTCTTCATTTGGGGCAAACTCTAGCTAAATTGTGGTTGATTAAGCTGAAGTAAAATCAATTGAGGTTTTATTTTACAAAAAAGAGGTTTTCTTTTTTCCTTCTTCCTTTTTTTTTTTTTTGCCAAATACCCACTTTCTTGGAGAATTGTCAGGAGACAGAAGAAATCAATGAATTATGGCACAGTCTTTTCTCTTTGCACAAAATCCTCAGTTTTTACATAACAATTCTGCCAGACTGTTTATAGATGGAAGGTGAAATCTACATGAACAATGTATTATATTAAAGAAACAAATTGACATTTAACTATTTAATGATTTTGCCATATATGCTTTCTGGGATCTCCAAGATGTGTTGTTTTTCTATTATTAATTTAGTTTTAATAAAAGAAATTGCCTCACAGTATTAGGGGTACTGACAAGTTCAAAATCTGCTGAACCAATGTCCCAGTTAGAGTCTGAAGGCCAGCAGACTGGAGAGTTACCCACTGCTTGGGAAAAGTCAGGGCTTAGTTCTCCTCCAGCCCCTAATGATTCCATGAGGGCCACCCCACAATATGGAGGGCAATCTGTCTTCTCATTGTTCATTCATTTAAATGTCATTCTCATCCAAAAACATCCTTGTTGACAAATGAAGTTAACCAACATAAGTGCACTCCTTACCAAGTTGGCATCCATAGGCATCTCCATAGCCCAAGTTTAACCTCCAATAAAGACAATAAGTTCACGCTTCCACATGACGTTGTCCAATCATCTTGTACAACTGAAAACACACCAATCCTTCACCCTGAAGAGGATGTGAAGTCCCTGCCTGATGTTTCCTTTTCTCCTTGATTTCCCATAACTTAAATACTATAATATAAAACTAACAATAGTTAAATACTATGATATAAAGTCAATACAGCTTATGTTACATGATAAGAGGACAAGAGCGAGAAGAAAACGAAAATATTTGGCAGAGGCATGCATACATTTTCATGACAAACTAGGTAGGAAATGCTTGTGACAATTACAGTTCTTGTTTCTGTAACCGATCGCCCCATGATACCCGGTATCCTAACTAACTTCTTCCACCACCACCACCCCATTCCATGTCACCTTTGCCTTCAAGGAGCACTCCCACTAATCATGATTGGTGTGACCCAAACATTTATTCCTGAAGGGTCTGGGCCACTAGTAGTTTTGCCTGGATTAGGTTGTTGTAGTTTTCTGTTGACTTAAATCACAGAGCATGACAATAACAGAAAACTTCCTAAGGGATCTCCGTTATTCCAGAATACTCTTTTTTACCTCCATAGTGGAAAAATAGCCCAATTTTCCCTTGGTAGTCAGGATTTATTACCTCAGCCACCACAGTCTCTCTCTTCTTTGCCTGTTAATTCAGAGGTATGATGAGTCCAAAGTGTCTGGGTGGCAGTCTTAACTTCCAGTTCAGTGGAATCATTGTTTTTTCTCTGAGTAAAAACATTTCTCCTTTTGAAACTAATATTTCAAGACCAGCAGAGTGTGTGATTAGGGTACAGGAAGCAAAAGTTTTTCTAATGCATTACTACGGACAGTAGCGAGTGGTGTCATTCCCATTTTCACCTCTTGATTTCTGGACCCATGAATCCCATGAATCCAGACTGTGGGAGAAAACAGCACCATAGATTAGATGCTGATTCAGAGTGAAGACAGCCTCCTGGAGAGCCTTGTTCCAGCAGTGTAAAGTCCTAGCATTCTAACCGAATCTCCAAAAGAATACTCCACCATTTCGTCAAACCAGCTACTTCAGGATGGAGGGAAATATGATAAGACCCATGAATTCCACGATCGTGGGCCCATTGCTCCAGTTGATTTGCTGAGATGTGAGTTCCTTGATCAGAACAATCTGGATATACCACAACAGTGGACAATGCATTTCATATGTCCTCATGTGGCATAATAGTTTTGGCAGAAGCTCTGTGTGCAGGGAAGGCAAATCCATACCCAGAATAAATATCTATTCTAGTAAAATACACTGCCCCTCCATGATGGAAGTGGTCCAATAGAATCAACCTGCCACCAGGCAGCTGGAGGATCACCCCAACAGTGAAGCCATATTGAAGCCAGATCCGATGTTGATGTCTGTTGTGAGCAGATTGGGCGTGTATACCAATGAGCCAATGCAAAACCGCCATCCCTATGCCATGGTCACTTTGTTCACAATTCCACTGAGAAAGAGGCTATAAATCCAATTTTTGTTGTAACATAGCCACTCAAGTACTAAATTCTGGATTTGTTTTTCAGCATTCTCAGCCATCCACCTATAAGAAATAAAGGTTTTCTTTCAAGGAGAAAAGGAGTAGGGAAGACATAGAAGCACTGGTGCAGCACTTTTTAACTTGGGAATCAGAACCCCTGAGCTCCTCTTTTTATTCCCCTACTTTGTCCAGTGACATTAAAAGCGCATTCTCATTATTTTTATTTGTCTGACAATGACTTTCAAAAGTATCATATACATGGTCACCCAGATCCTTGCTTCTTATAAGCAATTGATTAGGATTATCCAATAGTGGACATAATAGTGATATTTTGTATATATCTACTGCCAATTCACACCATAGACTATTAGTGCTTTTTGTTTAACTACTGGAAATAGAGTCAATAGTGTCTTTAAATATAGTCAGATTAGCGGGCAAATTCTAGAAACCTCATAACCAATCATTCTTAAAATACTGTTTTGCTGGAACTACTCTCAGTAGTAAAATCTATATTAGTCAGAGCTTTTCAGAAAAGCAGAATAGGAGATACATTTAAAGTGGTTTATCATATGAAAGGATTTCCCATGATTATGGAGGTTGGCAAATCAAAGCTCTGCAGCGTCAATGTCCAAGTTTGGGTCCAAAGACCTGCAGGCTGGAGAATTCTCTCTTAGTTGGGGGAGGTCCATCTTTTCTTCTACTCAGAATGTCACCTTATTGGATGAAGCCAAGTCACATTATGGAGGGTAATTTGCTTTTCAGTCTATCAAGTTAAATGTTAATCTCGTCCAAAAACATCCTCACACTCAGAATAATGTTTATCAAATATCTGGGTACCCCATGGCCTAGTCAAATTGACACAAAAAATCACCATTACAAAACTCTGTCTTCACATTTTCCCACCTTCAAGCAAAAGAAGGGCACAGTCTTGATAGGTCTTGACCCTAGAACATCACAGAATGTCCAAGATCTATAAATCCAATTCAACTCTTTATTTCACAGATGGATAACAGAGGGGACCCAAGTCACTCAACTGTTCAGGACAATCTCCTTTAAGAAGCAAGTTTTTGAACTCTTATGACAGTATCCTTTTTATAATCTTATCCCAGTACTACATATACTTTCTATACTATTAACATTTTCCTGTATCTTCATTTTTCATTGCTTCTATTGCTTTGGGCATTATTGTTAAGGTGTGTAGGATGTTTGAACCAATCAAAGTTTTAACACTTGTTCCAATTTAACAAGAATTTCACATGGTTACTTGACTGTGTCATCGTAGCATCTTTCCAAATGTCTTCAAACCTTTTTGTGCCAATCAAAAACATTCATTTGACATTTTTATTTATACATTTATTTTAATATCACAGATGTCTACTTGGCAAGTTGACTCAACTTCAACCAAATCTTATGTGAATTCCTTATTCTGAATAACAGTTAGTAATTTGCATCCTGACAAGCAGGAACATGCACTCATGTTTGCCCTAACTAGAAGGACAAGTGCAGCGGAAATTTTTTATTGTAAGTTGGAGAAGAACCATCAAACTCAGAGTCAGGAGACATTGACTCTGGAATTTCACTATAACTAAATTGCTCTGAGACCACTATCCAATCTGCTTATTTCTTGGAATGTCACTGAAAGACCTTAAGTCTTGAGATGTGTGTTGCCTTTTGTGTTTGTGCAACAGTTAAAAAGACATGTTCACATACATTGTCTCATTTAACTCTCATAAGCTCACTATAAAATGGATGTTATTTCCTCAGCTCTAAAGGCAACATTTCTATTAGCAAAAGTCTGCAATTAAATGTCACCATATGTCTCTGCTGTTATCCTTTCTTCCCTGCTTTTCAGAGCCACAAAGGAAACGTAGTCTGCTTGTAGTTACTGTTAGTCCAAATCAAATAACTCATTAGAGCTCCATATGCGGGAACCACCTGGAAAGATCTTGATGAGCTGCTCATCCTGGGTGCAGGAAATGAAGAACTTCCAACACTCAGGGTGGACAATGTTGATGTAGGATAGACTCTTCTTAATCATGGAGAAGCTGAGCCCTAAGCCTGAAGGTCACTGATGTAGTGGATGGCATGTACATTTAAGAACTTAAGAAAAGGAAAAACCATCATTTCCCTTCTGAAGGAGTGGGCATAGGGCAGAGGACATTTCTAATCAATTTGACCTTTCAACCTATGTACCTCTAGCCCAGCCTTCTCTACTGGGCATCTCTATGTGAGGATGAACAACAAAAATCAAAATCTCGATCTTTCCCTCCCACCATGAATTCTACCCTTCTCAGAGTCTGTCCCTCTCATTAGAAGCCATTTCTTCCTCTCTGGCTCAGACCAAAATCCTTGATGTCGTTCTTGAATCCCTTCATTCTCTCACATCTGACATTGCGACCATCAGTAGGTGATATGAGCTCTACCTTCTCACTGCTTCTCTTCATACCACCCCATACCCTGGTCTAAGCCACAATAATCTACTATCAATAATTAGTCTCCCTGCTTTAACCAGGCCCAAGTCCCTTGAAGTCTCTGCCTACCTCAGCAGTCAATGTAATCTTATCAGAAAGCAAGTCAGATTATTATATTTCTATGTTCAGAATTCTCCAGTAGTTCCCACGACTGCCATAGTATAAGCCAAAGCCCTTAAAACAGCCCCAAAAGCCTTCTGCTCTTCTGACCTTGCTACTTATGCTCTTCATACTCAGTTTACCAGTCTGCAGCTGCAATGACCCCCTTAGTATATACCCTCTCACCTCTGCTAGGTGGTGAGACCACTCAGCAATCCTTGTACCCCTTCTTTGACCTCTTTTGTCTGCAGCAATCACCCCCATTTGACATACTACCTAATATTTTTCTTATTAATTTTGGTTAGCTACAAAATGTAAACCCTGCAGCAGCAAAGATTTTGTCTGTTGTGTTCGTTGAACCATCCCCAATGTTGCACAGGGAGCCTGGTACAAGGTAGGTACTTTATAAACACATGCAGAATTAAATTTAGTGGACAACTTGGCCCCAAATGATATCCCACACTGTGGCCCCTAGGTACAGAGTCCTTAATCCTTGCCTGAAAAGCACTTCAGTGACTACCAGAGTTCTGTACCCAGACAGGTGGCCGCCTGTCTTCTTAGCAAAAGTTGAGTCTTGGCCATGAGTAAGTTCAGCTGGGCAGCCCAGGCATTTAAGTGAAAAGGCAATAAAGAGAGATATACTTGGAAACAATTTGTAGAAGACCTCCAACCCCTACAGAAATGCTTCTTAGTGATCATCTATGTTTTCTTCTTCTATATCTGGCCCTTCCATGACATTAAACAAGACTGGTGCGTCTTTTCCAAGGTGCACTTAGGTGACCTTCCACTTTTCCCATCCCCCTGTTCCAGAATATGTGTTGTCATTGAACGCTCCAATTGAAATTTATCAAACCCTGCCAGATATTATGTGCCTTAGTCTAGGATATGCAATAAAAAGCTGTTTCAGCAAGATGACGAATGAATACACAGTTCACCTGAAGAGTTCATTGAGATTTAGTGCACGGATGCATTCTGGAGTTTTTTCTTTTTAATTTTTACTTCATCAGTCATTGAAACAGAAAGGTCATTTGAGAACAGAAAGCCCCTGCTATGGCCAGAGGCACAGGGTAGATTGTGAGAGGGGCAGGGGAGACTCACAGATGCCAAAATTCTCTGTCCGTGGCTCAGATCACAGGGGAGTAGATCAAATGATCTGGAGTGGCCATGTCTTCTAAGAGTGATTTGAATGGTAAAATTGGAAGGCAATGTGCTCCCTATTCAGCCACCATTAAGACAGATACACATGGCATCACCCTTCCCCACCAGGCATAAATGCATTTTCTGGACAGATTTCATTATTTCAGTATTCTATCTGACATAATTCTAATGCTCATACTATTAACTTAAAGATGGCAATTAGCCAAACATAATTCTGCTGACTGCCTGAGAAAGGAAAAAAAATGTAATAATTTTAACTCGATTCCTTTCCTAGAATGAGAATTGAGCAATGCCTTCCTTTGTTTTCTTACCATGGGAGGGGGGCAGCCACTTAGCTTATGGCTCATGGGTGTCTGTTAAGATAATTTTTCCATTGCATCATGCAACCACCAAATTTCTCTTTCCTTTCCTCTCTCTTTCTTTCTCTCTCTGCCTGTGTATGTGTTTACCTTGTAAAGCAGAGACTGAAACACAAAGTTCAATGTACTTTGTGAAAATAAGTTAAAGAAAATTGAATTGCTATGAATTGCTATGCCAAAACGTAACTTTTATTATGAAAAATCAGTTTAATTACCCATTAAAATGTATGTTAAATGTTATGAAATAGTTATTTTGCTAAATTATTCTAAAGGTTCTGCTAGAGTAAAAATAAAGTTTTAAAAAAATAGATTCTAAGATTGGGTAAAAATGGCAGACTGAGATATCCACACCACCTCTGCTATCTGAAATTCTTTAAACTTACAAAAGAGATACACAAAAAGAAAACAAAAAGCATTCAGAGGAATGGTAAAAAGCAAGTGTGCTGTGAATAAACCAGAAACAATGAGTAGTTTTTAAAAGCTAGCTAGCAGGTGGGATAAGATTGGAGAGAAAATATCCAAAAGTCCTGGAGGCAAGTAAGCCCAAGTGTAGGAGCAGCCCGAGAAGTCCTCACAAGCTGCGAGCAGAGAGGACGAGGCCAGCCCCTGAGACCCCTGGACCCATCCTGCTCTGCTTGTCCTAAGGCGTGGCCTCAGTAGCCTTTGCCTCTGGCTATCTGAGAGCAGAGAGGTGGGGAGTGCTCCAAGAGGTGCTTCTGGAGAGGACTGATGAATTTCTGTAGGGGAAGAAAGGACATTGACGCACCAACTGTTCGGAAGCCACCCATTGCCCCCACCTCCAACATACCGCCTAGAAGAAATCATCTATCTCTTCTAGTATAAGTTTTGGTAAATTGTGTCTTTTGAGAAATTGGTCCATTTCATCTAACTTACAAAATTTGTCAGTCAGGAGATTATGACTCCTTCTTCACAAGCAGTCATTCTAGTTTGGAGAGCCTGCCTTGACCCTCTCTCCAACAGTTTCCCGTAGTGACCAGGAATTGGAGCCCTGCTGAGACTTTGCAAAGATTTCCAGTTTCACCCAACCTACCATGCCCAGACTCATTCTTCTGCCTACCTCTGCTATGGTGGATAACAAGCAACCTTTTGGGAACTGCAGGATGTCTCCCAAAGCCTAGAGCATTCAAGTGCTCCTCCTGTGGGACTAGAGCTTATTACAGTTGGTTCTTTCCTGCAAGCATCAACCACCAACAGGGAAACTACAGCCATAGTTCATTACAAGCATTAACTAACTCAGCCAAAAAGTGTGTGGCTGATTCTTACAAGCTACACCCAGCATCTTGGAGATTAAGCTGGGGGGGTCCCAATATAATTCACACCGCTGAGAAGTGAAGATAGCAGGATAGCAGCAACCTGTTCTGCCTGGGACCTGGTCTCTCAGCAGTAGCCTTCGCACTGACCCCGCTGGGCCTGGGAGAGAACAGATGATCCCCCCAGGCCATGCCCTGTGCCTGGAGGGTGAGCACACCTCTTACTTGGCATGGGAGTTGAACAGAGGAGGAGCCCCAGATGCCATAGGCACATATCATGTGCCTTCTCAGAGCACAGGGGAACAGAACTAGAAATCAATCACAAGAGAAACACTCAGACCCACACAAAGTCATGGAAATTAAACAACCTGCTGATGATCAGTTATTGGGTTAAGAACGAAACCAAAAAATTCTTTGAACTAAATGACAGAGGGGACACAAGCCATCAAAATCCACTGGAAACAGCAAAAGCGGTCCTCAGCCTTCAATGTAATATCTAAAAAAACAGAAATGGACACAAATTAGCAAACTAATGTCACATCTCAAGGAACTATTAATAGAAAAGGAATAACAAACTAAACCCAAGCCCAGCAAAGGAAAAGAAATAATGAAGATCAGTGTAACACTAAATGAATTAGAAAACAGCAGCAACAATACAACGGATTAATGAAACAAAGAGTTGAGTCTTTGAAATCATTAACCAAAATCGTTAAACAAAATTGATAGGCCTCTTCCTAGATTAACCAACAACAGAAGAGAAAGGACCCAAACATACTCAGTCAGAAATGAAAAAGGAGACATTACAACTGATACCACAGAAATACAAAACATCACGTGTGAATACTAATAGATCTCTAGGGAATGAAGAGGAATGGATGATTTCCTGGAAACACATGGCCTCCCAAGATTCAACTTACACACTGACTGCTAGTCTCAGGTAGAGCTACAAGCTTCTTTGTTTACAAGAAAAGGAGATAGAGCAAGCTTTTGTCTCAGCACTCTAATGAGGAATCCTGTGATTGATCAGAGCACCGTTCTTTTTTTAGTTTTACTTTTCGGACAAAGTCTCACTTTGTTGTCCTGGGTAGAGTGCCATGGCCTCATAACCTACAGCAACCTCAAATTCTTGGGCTCAAACAATCCTCTGGTCTCAGCATCCCAAACAGCTGGGACTATAGGTAGTTTTTTTTTGTCAGCCCAGCTAGTTTTTCTTTTTTTTTTTTTTCTCTATTTTCAGTAGAGATGGGGTCTCACTCTTGCTCAGGCTGGTCTTGAACTCCTAAGCTCAAGCAATCTACCCTTCATGGCCTGTCTGAGTGCTGGGATTACAGGTATGAGCCACCACACGGGGCCCATAGTACTGTTCTTTAAGACACATGGGTGACCCAATGGGTCTACAGATATGCTCTGAGGTCATTAGCTTCATCCATCTTAAGACCCTGAATGTGGGACAATGGATGGGCCTGAGGATGATATTCAGCTTTCTTCTAAGTATATGGAGTAACAGGGGAAGAAGAGGATTCTCAAAAGAAAGTCTAGGTGATAAGCAAAAGGAAGCACAGACTAGGTGCTGGGAGGCAACTGACCGTGCACGTTTCACCTGCTGCAGAATGGCAGTGAGAGTCTCAAAGGCCTCACTGCATGATGGGAAAAATCAATTCAAGGATCTGCTGAGACAGATTTGAATTCTATACCCAGCTACATTATTATTCAAGAGTGAAGCTAAAGTAAAGATGACATCATATGTGGAAATGATAAAGTTTGCTAACCAAAACTTCTGTCTGAAATGTTACTGGAAAATGTACTCCAGTCAAATGAATGTTTAAAGAAAGGGATATTGTGGAGTACAAGCAGTAATAAGGAATAGGCAAAGCTGAGTTAAAACAAACGAACTGCAACCTGGTATTAAAATCCCAGATGAGCCCATAGAAGTGGCAGTAGAATGAAAGGTAAGTTAGCTTGCCATGATCCTTATTCATAGGCAGGATGTGGATAACTATTCACTTAGCTATTGAAAGAACATATCTAAATATGTGTGCTTAAAAGTTAAGAAAATTACCCCATGTGCAATGTACGCCTGTGGACAGTGTGTACCCACATTTTTGGCCTGAACTTTCAGGGAAAAAAAATCTTTTTATATTTTAAACCAAATTTTTATTTGTTTATATTTATGTACTGGTTTTTAATATTATAAAGGGATTTCAGCGTTTATTTTTAACATATTATGGTACAAGAAATTTCAGGTAACAAATAATTACAAAATAGCAGAATAGATGCAAGGTACACAAAATTTTATGTACCAGTAACAAGTAATACTACCCATGTATAATGCACATACTTATTTTTTCCTTCAAAAATCTGGGCAAAAAAATGCACATTCTACACAGCAAATATGGTAGATTTGGCATTTCCCAATGGGTTTGTGGTAGAAGGGTGGGACGAGCCTCTCCCATTCTTGATTGGAGTTGCAAAGTGAGTTCCACATATCGATTTGAGTCAAGAGTTCTTGGTCATCTTGGTAATACCAAGTTGGATGCCCAAAGCTACAGGAAAAAGATCCAAACTTTCAGGAAAATGTTACTTCATCCAACAATTCAGGTGTGGCAGAAGTTCTTCTAAAAGAAGAGCAGTTGGTATAAACCCAACCTTTTATCCTTTAAATCTCCAACTCTGGAAAAAACTGAGGACAATGCAACAAGCAGCACAGGATACAACTGGTCAACAAGAACCAGCAGGGGAAAAAGGGAAATAATCCACTGACTGATAACTTTGCACTTTAGGGAACAACCTACCTTATCTACTATTTAACAATATCTAGAAAATCTGCATCTGTATGCTGAAAGTGGTATTTGTTAATAAATCTGTTAGTATTCACACAAATAATATGAAAGTGCCCAAGAATGATGAAACATATTTCGCAAATTTAAACACTTTACATAGATATTTAAACTTTGAACAGACTTTTATGAGATTTTTTTTTTCTTACTCAAGGCATTTGTTTGGAATTGCAAATTAAATTATGATTTACCAGTCTTAATGCTATCAGTTTTATAGAGAGCATTGTGAAGCACAAGTGATGAAATACAACTTTTATATGCAGAGGCTGTTTAAGTGTTTATTAAAAACTTGAGTTTGAAGAGACATTCACATTTCATATCACTGTAATGTTTAAGATTTGCTGCTGTGGAGCATTTTTATAAAAAGAAAAGAAAAATGGCTCCCTATCTTGATGTCATTCAAGCTTTCTTGTTTGTTAGGCTTTCTGCTTTTGCTATTTCATAGTAACAGAAGCCAAATCACAGTGACAGCCACAGAGGCGGGGAGTGAGGGAACTTCCTTTAAAGGTAGAGTCCTTGACTTTAGAGTGCAGAGACAACAGACGCCTGACAGCGTAACGGAAGTGAAGGAACCCAAGTTTTGTGATTGTGGATTGTGATTCTTGTGATTGTAGTTTAAACTGGCTGTGGGCCTCTTTTAAAAATGTCTACCTAGGTCCTCATAAACTCCTCCAGGGAGTAGTAAGTGGGATGGACGCCAAGTCAGCTTTCCAGGACAATGGCACTGTTTTCCCAGCCACAAAGTCTCTCTGTAGGCTGAACATCTTCCTCCCAAGCTACAGAACAGGAAAAATTAATTAATAGGGACAGAACAAGTGGTACAAATATAGAGACAAGAGCAGACACAAGAGATGGAGAGGATGTGGACAGCTCTCCTGTTCCTAGACGCAATTTTTCTCTCTCTGAGACTCATTGGCATTTTAATCTTTAGTTTCAAGGATATATTTCTACATTCCCTGATACATTCCCCCTTTCTATGCAAATTGCCTTTAATTTGGCATATTTTTATTTTGAAATAAAATCCCTCATGGAACAAGTCCATGACTCATTCCCTCCAATTCCATTGTATGACTGGGACAGCAGAAACATCTCATTTTCATTCCACTGATATTTATGAAGCACCTGTTATGAACCCAGTTCTGCTGTTGGAGCCTAGAATACAACAGTGAACAATGGAGCTAGCGTGCTTCCATTGGGTGTGCTACTACAGATCGGGGGTCAGGAGAGGGCTCTCTGGGAAGGAGATATTTGAGCAGAAACCAGAAGGAGTCAGTGGAATCGGCATCGTTGAGGGCAGAAGCAATAATACATTCAAAGTCTCTGGGGTGGGGATTGCTCAGCATTTGAAGAACAGAAGTTGGAGTGCTGAGGGTGGAGTGAGAAAGAAAACGAGGGAGAGAGTGGGGGTGGACAGGAAGCCGGGAGCTGTGTCACGTAGGGCCTTGGATCTGGAGTTTGGTGTGCTGGAAAGTAGGACTTGGGGAAGGAGAGAGCCAATGTCCAATTAATGTTTTAAAGGAACATTCTGGCAGTGGTGTAGAGAATTACTGGAGTGGGAATGGGCAGAGGGAAAGTGGGATGGAAGAAGAAAGACCAGACGGGCTGCTCTTGAGGGATCCAGGCGACACACAAGCAGGAGCTCAGGAAGGTGACAGTGGCAAAGGAAGAACAAAGTGGGCGGATCCAGGATGGCTTCCAAAAATAGAGCTCACAGGATTCGCCATGGGTTGGCTGTGCTGTTTGAGAGAAAAAAAGGACTTGAGAATAACTCCAAGAATTTTGAATTTTGGCCCAAGTAACTGGCAAGATGCAATTGCCATTTATTGCAAATGGGAAAGGCTCGGAGAGCAGCAGTTTGGTAAGGAAAACAAAGAATTCTATTTTTCACATACTAATATGAAAGTTGATTTTAGGGCTCTAAGTGAAGACATCAAAGAAGCTATTGGATATACCAACTCGAGCTCAGGAATAGAATGGATTTGGAGAGTCTACACATCAGCAACTTGATAGCCCTTACTATCCCTTGACTAATGAAGTCACCTGGAAACTGCATTTAGACAGGTAAGGGGTGCAAGGCCTGAGTTCTGGGTATTCCAATATGTAAAATATGGATGAAGAGACACATCCTACAAGGTGAACTAAGAAGAAAGGACCTCATGTGAGGTGGGTGAATACTGGAGAACGCACCATGCTATGTTGTCAAGAGCTGGGAGGCTGACGGCGTAAGGCCAGAGTCTGTCAACCTTGGATTTGGCAAGTTAGTGGTTGGAACAAAAGCCTGATTGAAGACAAAGAGAAGTTTGAATAAAGTGCAAAAACAGGCCAAACTAAACACTGCTGCAGGATGCATCCGTGGTAAATTATCATGATATATAAGGCAGGTGAATGTTGAATATGAGAGTTATCAGAATATTTAGCTGGTAGGGGGAAGCAGGTAGATGGAGGCATCATGGAGGGGAGCCGGGGCGGGGAGCACTCCACCGAGTGAGGAACATGTGCAGGTGCTCACTCTCTTGTTGTTCTTCATGTCTTTTACCTTGCACAGATGCTGTAAACCATCTCTCAATGTCTTTAAAAATAATTACCAAATAAAATAAAGTGAATGGGAAGCTAACATGGTTCTCCTAACATGACGATCTTAAATTTGGGGGCAGGATCACAGATATCATTTTTATTACAAGTCTTCATAAAAAATACATGTTGCATCTAATCTTTTCTAAGTGCAGAATAAATCATAACAGAAATGAAAAAGGGCACCAGGGAGTAAAGACGCATGATCCTCAAGTATACAAAACTCTTAAAGAACTTTGGTGTGAGACGGAGCAGGGAACTTGGCCGTGACCAAAGGTGGAGGTGGCATGAAGAGTGATTGCTATAAAGACGGTGCGTCTGCATGTAGAAGGGAGAGTCAGGGAGAAAATAGGACGTTAATGTGGGGAGAGGACGGAGCTGACTGCACACTGTTGCCATGGGCCTTAGAGCTGAGCTGAGCCCCTTCACCTCCACCCCAAAAGGAAGGGACACAGACAAAAGCCCCGTGAGCAGGTGGCAGTTTCTCCTCAGCACCCAGGATTGCTCTGTACACAAGCTAAGGGGTGCTAGGCTTCAGCTGCATGCTGAAATGCAATGGAAACTTAGAAAAACACCAATGTCTTGGTCCTAACTCAAACCTGGGAACAGAGCTTTGGCATCAGTATTATTTAAAATCTTCCCAGGAAGTTGTAATGTGCACACAGGGTTGAGAAATGAGGTTCTAGCTCCTGGAAATGAATTGAATGAATAAAATGAGAGAGAGAATTTTGGTAGTGAATGAGTGTGCCATACTTTGATATAGCAAAGTGAGCAGGAACCTGGGATCTGAATGGCTGTCTAGGGAACAGCCGCAGTCTCAAGCTAAGCTCCACCCCAATATGTCTGTAAATTCCCTTCTCTCTGTTCGTCTTCTTCCAAGTCTGTTAGCCATAACATTTCATTAGCATTCCTGGAACACTTTCTTTCTACAGAATATTTTCCCATGTGGAAGGGAAACATATCCTATCATACTCACAGAAGGAGAGTAAAGCTCATGGGAAAAAGAAGCAAATGGTTTCCTTGGCAGACACAATGGTCAAAGTTAGTGCATGCTTCCTTTTGAGAGTTTCTCAGACCACTGAGCCTCGCCTCCTCTCTCCCCTCTCTTTCCTGCAGTGTCTCTTAAAGACTGCCGTAACACTTAGAACTAGGGGAATCCTTGGCTACACAGATGGTTTTCAGTCTTTTGTTTTTTCATTTAAGCAAAATGAAAAACATTATATCTAAGCAATACTGAATGTCAACAGGAGAGCCTACGACATAGGTTCTCCAGGGGAAGCAGAGTTGGGGCCTGAAGCTCAGCTCTTCCTCCTCATCTTTCTCTCTGCAGGGGGCCCTGGAGAGTGCAGTGGCGTGGAAACTCAGGACCCGGGAGCACAGCCCCAATACAGTACAGATCTCTAACTTGCAGATGAAGAAGTTGGGGTAAGAAAGATGGGAGGGTCTTGCTTAAAGACAACCAGTGAACAAACCAAGCCAGCAGGTGCTCCCCAGTCCCCAGCACCTGGGCCTTTTACCTTATCAGACCATTTGCATCCTTCATGGGATGCTCTTACCTCATTGGCTGAAAGAAAACAGTTGTAAACTGTGATGAAAAGGCTCCTCTGGGCCTAATGTATAGCTTGCTAAAAATACGGTCCTGGAATTAGCTTTCCGGAGTTAGCAAATAAAATATACAGGACACAAGTTAAATTTAAATTTCAGATAAACAAGAAAAAAAAATTTTAGTACAAATATGTCCCTTGCAGTACTGGGGACACAGTTATACATTAAAAGTGATTCATCATCTACCTGAACTTCAAATTTAACTGAGTATCCTGTATTTTATCCAGCAAGTCCTGGACTTGATCTGGAGAACACTGTTAATTCTACCACATTCTTATTAACTGAGTTGGTAGTAAAAATCATTTCAAC
>CAUYRH010149434.1:0-15325 GCA_963574655.1 Perodicticus potto
TCCACATCCATGCCAACATCTCTGGTTTTGAGATTTTGTGATGTGAGCTTATCTTACTGGAGTTAGATGATATCTCAAAGTAGTTTTCATTTGCATTTCTCTGATGATTAAGGATGTTAATCTTATTCTTATTGAAGTATCAGGGTTATTTATATATTTTTGATAAAAGTACCTCATCAGATACATTTATTGAAATTACTTTCTCTTAAGATAGGCATATTACACATTTTTAAGAATATCTTTTGAAAAATGTATGTTTTAACTTCAGTCACATACATGTTATCACTTTTTTCTTTTAAAATTAGTGTTTTGAGTCACATCCAAGAAATCTTTGTAAAGATTTCTCCTCTCCCATGACTCCTACAAGTTTTATATTTTTAGCTTTTGTGTTTAATTTTATATTCTTAGCTTTTATATTTAGATCTAAAACTCAATTTGAATGGAATTTTTATACATGTTATGAGATCTGATATCCATTTCTCTCTGTGAAGAGATCTAGTTGTTTCAGAAAGATCTGTTGAAAAGTTTATCCCTTACCCACTCAATTAGGTAGCCACTTTGTTAAAAATTAATTGACTCTATATGTATGAGTCCAGTTCTGGACTCTCTATTTTGTTGAATTGATTTATATGCCTAAATTTATAACAATACCACACTTTCAATGAGTGTAGCTTCAAAATAAGATTTGAAATAAGATAAAGTAGTTTCTCCTACATTCCTCTTTGTCAAGATCCTTTAGCTGCTCTAAATCTTTTGCTTTTCCATACAAATTTTAGCTTTTCAATTTCTAGCAGAAAGCACAATGAGATTTTTAATTAAAATAGAACAATTTAAGGAATATAGATATTTCAGCATCATTGAGTCTTACAAAACTAGAAATAGTGTATGTATTACCAACATCTTTCTTAATTTCTCTCCGTAATGTTTTGCTAGATGTTGCCTGGGGATGTGGTCATCTAAAAACTTGGACAGGAGCTAGAGGATCCACTTCCAAGGTCATTTGATACATGGTCGGCAAGTTGGTGCTGGTGACAGGAAGGAGGTCTCAGTTCCTCACTACGTGGACCTTCCACAGGCTTAGGTGTCCTCTTGACATTGTATGTTGTTTCTATAGAGTGGACAAGCCAAAACGCTACAATGCTCCCTCAAAAGTCCCATGCTGCTGCCTCTGCACTGTCATATGGATCCATGCAGGCCAGCCCTGCCTCACTGCAAAAGAGGACTGTCAAGCCTCAAGTCTCAGGAGATTAGGACCAGGACAGATCATATGGGAGGCCAGCTGCCATGTCAGTCATTATATCCATCTAAAAGCTCCTATGTCTTGCTGGAAGAGATATCTTTTCCCAATTTGATGGTGGAAATGTAGAATTTTAATGGTTAAGCTTTGTGGGAGATTCATGACTCTGTCCCTTGGGAAATGTAACCTCTCTGACCCTCAGTTTTCTTATTATAAAACCAAGATAATAATATCCACATTATAAGGTTGTTGTAAGAATTAAATAATGCCTTTCACAACAGGGTGAAAACTCTATAAATGTTAAGTTCTGTAATTATTACTCCTTTTAGCAATTATGGATGTCAAAGGTTACAGTTAGCAGTTACTCCAAAGACTAGAGAGAGTTACATTAAGAAAAGGAAAAACAAAGATTGGGAAGTCAATTATCAAAAATAAGGACTCTTTCCTTTCTAAGGATCCTGTCTTAACTTTCAGAGACGGTGGGTATAGCTGACGCTCCCAAAATTCACTTGCAAAGAAGCCAGCAAAGGAGTTCCTGCTCATGTTGACCCAGTTTACCTTGTTTGACATTGTCCGGACCTATTCTCTAGCTGTGGGATGATGCTCTATCAACCTAACACAGGCGGGATTGTCTCAGACGGAAGGTCAGCAACTCAGTGGAACCCTCTGCACAGGGTGGACCAGAGCCGGAGGGTAAGTGCCTGAACTGCCTTGTCCTCCAAGAGACAATGTTCAAACCTTTCTGGTAATCTCTTTCCTGAGGATCTAGACTTCTAATGACTTGGAGAATTTGTTCTCATTTTTACTATTTTGTATCCTTTTTTTGTTTGTTTGTTTGTAACTATGGAGAAAATATGCTGGTTATAATAGAGATAATATGGGACTATAACTAAAAGCCAAAAAAAAAAAAAAAAAAAAAACCAGAGAGAGAGAGACAACATTCAGTTGTGTTTCTCACAGCAGACTGAGAGTCTCCTGCAGGACCAAACCCGAAGAGGGTGGTGAGTTTCTTCCCAACCTTCCCTTCCTCTGTACTCACCCACTTTACCTGCTCCTTCAATGTGCTTCCTGAGAGCCATTTCTAAATAATCTCATTATATATGCAAACTCGTATCTGAGGGTCTGTATTTAAAGAAACCCACAGTAAAACAGAAGCTGGCCTCCAAGGCTTTGGAAACCTGTGAGTGCTTTGAGTGAAAGGTGACCCTCTCCGGAGAAGCAGCAGCAGGAGAGGCACAGCGTCTTACAACCCAAGCCCCCGTGTTAGACATAAAGCAGAGACACAGTCACTCAAGGTAGACACTTTTCATGTCTAAAACCCTCTATGGTGTCACACCCATAGGCTTCAAAAGTATTTGTTCTGGAAATTTCTCAGCCAAGTGTTCCAAGACCCTTGGCAAAAACACCTTTCTCAAGGTAGCAGTCTCACGAAATGGCCGAGTAATGTCTGCTTTTGCTGTGAGAAGCAGCCCACAAGCCACAGCAGAGAGGACGCCATCCCAAACCCAAAGGTTTGGCAATACAGACGGTGTTCTTTGAAAGGGCTGTACAAATACACTTCTCTCACTTGGGAACTTCAATAGGAGATAATTATTCTTTTCTGCCTCATAATATATATTAAAAACCTTCAAATGTGGCTTTCTAGGGAATTCTGCCAACTATTTTTAGGAAACAGGTCCAAGTTCACTAATTTTATATGGCCTGCTCGGTCAATTATAAAATGCCCTTTTGTGCAGTATGAATTTGCTAAAGTGGCTATAATGTATTTCTGTATATTAAATACCTAATGTAAAATCCCTTCCAGGTCAGGTGCTTCCACCTTTCGGATGTATCCCATGATGAGACAGCCACAGAAAGAAACTAAAGCCCTTCTCAACTAGGGCACCCTTTCCTAGACGCTTGCTACCAACATGGAACAAAATAAAACAAGATCCTCGCTTTCAGGAAATGCAATGTATCTTGACAAGAAGGTTGTTTTCGGATAAACAGTGTGTTGTCTTACCACCAGGGCCTGCGCTATCTCGACCACTGCGTTTCACGGCCTCTCTGTGTTTCTGTGAGTCCGTGCCAACAACGAGTAATGAGCACAAAGGTTGTGCAAAGCCTGCATTTGTTGCAGTGTTTGTGTTGGCTGTCTTAAAATCGGCTGATTTCCAAATCCCCTTCTCCACCCTACCTTGGTTATATTTATACTGTTGTGCAGAACAGACTTGGATCCGTATTTAAATATGAAATGCTTTGTGGCTATTCGTGCAATCTCTTTATCGGGGTCTCGCACATTAACGCCCTTCACAATTGACCCACAGGCCGATTGTTTAACCTGACGTTTCCACAGGGCTGCTTCCACGGAACCACAGCCTGTTTTTACTTTTCTTAGCTTTCCTGGACAATCGAAAGGAAGTGGAACAGAGCCGGCTTGCTGAAAGCTGGAGCTGCCCCAGTGTCTCCTCCTGCCTTCTGTCTGGGGTTTTGTTTTTCTGCTTCATTTTCTTTTTCTTGTTCCCGTCATTTTGGGTGGTAGAGAAGGCTGAGCCAGACCATGTAGCTGCAATCTCTCAAGCCTTGTGTCTGCTTTTTCCTCCTACTCCTGGCACAAAATTAATGTGAAGACTGGCTACCACTGGTCTCTCATGAAGCTGAACTATGCCTCCTCCATTTCAGTAGAATTGGGCTCTCTGTTGATTCATAGAAGTAATAAAGTCATGCAAAGAAATATGAGTTGGAGGTGGTAGAAGAGATGAAAAACCTCTTTCTTAATGTAATGGGAACATTCAGCTTAGGAAATGTAAGTTTCCTCATCATCCCTTGACTTTGCAGTTTTTGGCTGGGGCTGGGTTTGAACCCGCCACCTCCGGCATATGGGGCCAGTGCCCTACTCCTTTGAGTCACAGGTGCCGCCCCACCCCTTGACTTTGGAATTGCTTTAACTGAGAGGGTCATGGGTTCCATACTCCTTTCCGCCTCCTCATCTTTGTCTTTTGCTGACAAGCGTGGCAACCTGTGCAAACTAAAACAGAAAGATTTAAATTACCCAAAGCACTTTCTTTGAAAGAGTGTTCCAATAAGGTGCTGTGGCCAGTGACTTAATCTGTCTAAATTGCAGCTTTCCCTTCTGGAAGCTAGAGATTGATTTACATTTATTGAGTACTTACTGTAGCTACTAGACGCACTTAGGTATACACATACCAGACAGTAATAATGTCTGTCTCATAGGATGGTTGTGAAGACTTAATAAGCCATCACACATAAAGCATAGAGCGTAGGGCCAGAAAACTAGTGAGTGTGCACAAATGTCAACACTCATTACCATCGTGAATCATGGCAAGATTTAAGAGGTTGAGGCACTGAGAGTGAATGTCTCTACTATGGTTGATGTAATGATTAAGAGCCCAAGTTTTGAAGTCCAGTACACTTGCACTCAAATCTTTATTCCGGGTTTTCCACATATATGACGTTTGGCAAATTATTTGAACTCTCTAAGCCTCACAATCTAGTCTGTAAAATGGGGTTAATAAAGTATCTACCTCAAAGGTATGCTATGAAGATTGGGCTTATAACATCCATTTAGCACAAAGTTTGCATATCAATATATGCTTTGCATACCACTGTATGGTAGGTATTATTATTACTTGCTTATTTAAAGTGTATTTATTATAAAGGCAATCCAAATTTAGCCCAAAGGACTAATGTATATCTGCTCATTCGTATACCTTCAGGGTGCAAATTGTTTTCATAACCAAGTGTTGTCTGTCTCCTCTCACTCAGAGAGTTGGACCACCTGTCACCTGACTGTGCCATCTTTTAGGGTTTGCAAGTCCTCAGCTGGATCATTCCCATCAATCCAACTGGAAAGGAAAGAGAATATTGGAGGATCACTCAAGGTATTTCAGGAGCCAGTTTCAGATGTACAGTTCTAGCCAAAGGAAGGCCGGAATTTTGTTGCATGTTGTCATCTACTTGAAGGGATGTCCTTCCTGTGGGCCCAAAGATTTGAATATCACCCCAGACTGTTTTCTGCCCCAGGTAAGTAGGAGGAATCCACTTTACATCTATCAATACAGTTTAAATTAATGAAGGGACAACAGCCACAAATTTCCATGAAAATGCCTTACCCAGATAGAATATTTCATCCATACAAAGCATGATCATGTAATTTGTAACCCAATCTAGAAGAAATTTTGAGAGTGAAAAAAGTTTGTTAAAAACAAATAAAGCCTAGGAAATTCACAAGAAACTGACCTAGGCATAGGAAATGGGGGTTCCACATTTAGTATGACTTTTTTCTTAACTCTTTCCACGATAAGTGATTTTTTCTCAATGTATTCCTTAATCTTGTGCCCTGTTCTTTTCCCCTTTATGTCCACTTTAAATTATCTTCCTTGTTTCAAGAAGTCTCCTCTGTTTATTTCCTAATAAATCTGTATTCCCTGAAATCTTTCCTTGCATTTGTATTTATTTCTGCAGCATTTCCTTCCTAAGAGCTCATGTTCAGATTTTCTATCACCCTCATCCTTCCTTCATCACCTTCTGATAGTCTCACAGGATGGTCAAAGTCAAGAGTGTCTTTGACAATCTACGCATAAGAAAAGTTCCTTGTTTAATGTGAATTATCTCAGTGCCTGCTCACTCTTACTATATATCACAGGTACTTTGATTGAGATCCTACTGCAAGTGGAAATAGCTGAGCACTGGGGAGATGAGCACTTTTCCTGCTCCTGGCTTCTCTAGCTGGGGAAATCTTCACACTTACATATTCCGGCACTTTTCTATGCACAAGTGCAGGAATGTGAAATATAAGAAAATGCAGATGCCATAATAGTTCGGAGGGGATAGTAAAAGAGAACAGGCAGGGATACGTGGAGGAACTGAACACAAAAGAGCACACACGAGCATTTGGACTTTTCTGGGCTATTGCCACTTCTCACAGGAGAACAGGGTTTCAGGACCATGCTATCCCCTCTCCCAAGCCAACAGGAGTGCAGAGACATGCAAACTTCCTCACCTCCAAAGAGCCTGCAAAATAATCCAATTTGCTCACCTAGTAGATGCTGAGTTTTACATTTTTCATGCAATGTCTCATTGTCACCAAAACATGCAAAGGACAAGTCAATGCAGCCATTATAACCTGGACCTCAAGGAGGCTGTGTAACATGCTCCAACGTGCACAGCTGACCAGCTTGCAAATGGCTTGATTGGCTTCTAACTTCTACACTAATAATGAATTACACATTTATCTTTAGACAGAGAACAGAGACAAGGCACCATCAGGCATTCTCCCACCTACCCAGGGTCATCCACAGAATTGATGCTTTTTTTACTCCCTTTTTCTCTTCTCAAATTCACTTGTTCTTATGTAAAATGCAGATTTTCCTGGATCTCACATGACTGAAATATTTTGTCTCACTACTCATCCCATCTCTGCCTTTTTTTCTTTCTATATTCTCCCTTTAAACACTGAAGCTCCAAAATTCTCCTTCACAAAAGCAGCCACAGATTTGTCTGTGCTCAGTGTTTTTCCTAGGCATGGTCTCAAATTTGTCTGAATAAACCTCCTTTGGTTGAGATCTTTGCCTCAGTCACTTATTTTGGGCAAACCAAACTTTACATCAAATGCAAGGTAGGTTTGACATTTGAAAATTATTCAGTGTAATAATACATCACCTTCACCAAACAAAATAAGAATTTCTTATGATTATCTTAATCAATATAAATAATGAATGTTATACCTTAAACACACCTTGCATGATAAATAAAAATTTTTCAGAGATGAGGGTTAAAAGAGATCCTTCTTATTTTGATGAAAAATGTTATCTATAAAAACAGTAGTGTGAGTGAAATGGTGATTAAGGACTTCCAAAAGTTTATTCTCCATAAAAACAATGAAAAATTAGCAATATCGGTAGAATTAACTTTTTTTAAGTTCTGGAATTAGCCAAATGTTCGAAAGGCTCAGGGGATGTCTTATACAAAAACTATGTCTAAACGTTGGTGAAAACCTTTGTGGCTAATTTAGCTTACCCTGTACTCATCCCCCTCTCCCACCTCCACAGTTGTCTTGAAAACAAAGACCTCAAATTTGTAAAATCAAGCAGTCTGTCAGGTACTGGAAGGGACAGAACAGGCTGAGCCTCCTTCTGAGCCCACTCCTAGAGAAGTGTCATTATTTGATCTGTCTGGTTGTTGTCTGGTTGTACTTGAGCTGATTCAGAGATTGCTGAGAGTGGAAAGCCTTTTGCCTGGGAAGTTTTCTGTAAATCAAAAGAATTGTTTACCATCACAATTCTCTGGGGGGTGGTTGGATACAATTGGGGAAAACAATAGAATGACCAAGAAACTTAACATGAAATCTGAAGAGCGGGTTAGTACAGGAGCTTTGATAAGCTCTGAAGTGCTCCTGAGAATCTAAGAGGCCATGCAAATGACACAAATGATGTGTATGAGTAGAAATGTGTGATGCCCCAGTAATATCCAATACTTTGTAATAATGGCCATTTTGACAGAGATCAGATGTCATCACATTGTGGTTTTGATTTGCATTTCCCTGATGACTTGTGCTGGTAAGGATTTTTTTTACATATATGTTTATTGGCCATTTATTTATGTTCTTTTGAAAAACTTTTGCTTTTCAAAAACTTCTAGTCACTTTATATGAGGTGGCTTGTTTCTTCCTTCCTTGTCTTTTTTTTTTTTTTTTCCTGCTTGATTTGTTGAGTTCTCTATAGATTCTGGATATGAGGCCTTTATCAGATGTATAGTTTATAAATATTTCCTTCCATTCTGTACCCATTCTGTAGACTGTTGATTCTCTCTGTTGATTATTTCCTTTCCATACAGAAGTTTTTTTAATTTAATCAAATTCTATTTTTCAAATTTTCTTGTTGTTGTATTTGCTTTTGGTGTCCTTGTCATAAATTGTTTTCCTAGGTTGATATCTAGAAGAGATTTACTTATGTGTCCTTTTAGAATTTTTATGCTTTCATGCCTTATAGTTACATCTTTTATTCATTGTGAATTTATTTTTGTATATGACAAGAGACAAGAGTACTGTGTTATTTTTCTGCAGATGGCTATCCAGTTTTCACAGCCTGACTTATTGATAGGGGTTCCTTTCACCAGTGTATGTGTTTCTCTGCTTTGTCAAAGATCATTTGGTTATAGGAATATTATTCTGATGGGGGCACACTAAAAGCCTCAACTTTGATATTATCAATGTATTAAGGCAACAAAATCATTTGTACTCCTTTAATTTTTGAAGTAAAAAGTTTAAATTTAATTAAAAACAAAACAAAATAACAACAAAATGCTCAAGACCACAATAATATTTGCCAAATCTATTTCTGAGGTTATTTCATTTTCAACTAACTTACCATTTTTGGCTACATCTCCTATAGCTCAGTGAGTAGGGCACCAGCCCCATACACCAAGAGTGGCGGGTTCAAACCCAGCCCCAGCCCAACTGCAACAAAAAAATAGCCAAGTGTTGTGGTGGGCACCTGTGGTCCCAGCTACTTGGGAGGCTGAGGCAGGAGAATTGCCTAAGCCCAAGAGCTGGAGTTTGCTGTGAGCAGTGAAGCCGCAGCACTCTACCAAGGGTGATAAAGTGAGACTCTGTCTCAAAAAAAAACATAATCTGAAATAATTTTTAATTAACTTCATTTTACCGATTCCTTTCATACCAAATTATGACATGGTCATCCTAAACTATACATTTGGTAATGTGTTTGCAGCATTGATTTTTCTTTTTAAAATTGTTGTATTAAAATTCTATAAAAATGGAAAAACACATCATGTTCATTGATCAATAGAATCAACATGGTTAAGATGTGCATAGTACTCAAAGTGATTTAAAGATTAAATGGAGTCCTCATCAAAATACCAACATATTTCACAAGTTTAGAAAAGAGAAGTCATTGCTTCCTTTGGAACAAAAAAAGGGTCCAAAGTAATCATAACGAAAAGAAAAATCTGAAGATCTGAACTCATCACATTTATAGCCTAAATTATACTACAAGGCTATAATAATGAAAATAGCAGAATATGGCACAAAGATACACACATACACTAATGAAACAGAACAGAGAACCCAGACATAAAACAATCCAAATACAGCAAACTGATTTTTGACAAAGCAGACCACAAAATACACTGGGAGGAAGAACATTATTCAATAAGTGGTGCTTAGAAAACTGGATAGCCACATGCAGAGGAAAGAAACAGGATCCACATCTCTCATTAATCACAAAAATTAATTCAATGGGTGAAAAACTAAAATGTAAGGCCTAAAACCATAAGAATACTAGAAGAAAATGTAACAATATTGGCGAAGACAAAAAATTTATGACTAAGACCCCAAAGGCAATTACAGCTACAGCAAAATTAAATAAGTGGGAATGAATTAAATTTAAAAGGTTCTGTACAAAAAAGGAAACAATCCACAGAGCAAAGAGTGAAACTGCAGAATGGAAGAAAATATTCACAAAATCTACATCTGACAAAAGGCTAATATTCAGAATTTACAAAGAACTTAAACAAACCATCACAAAAAATACAAACAACCCCATTGAAAAGAAATGAACAAGAGCTTTTCAAAAGAAGATAGACAACTGACCAACAAACACATGAAAAAAATAGTCAATATCACTAATCATCAGAGAAATGCAAATTAAAACCACAATGATGCATCACCTTACACCTAACAGGAAGGGCTTTTATGAAAAAGTACATACACAATAGATGCTGGTGTGGATGCAGTCAGAAAGAAACACGTATAAACTGTTGATAGGACTTCAAATTAGGATAAACTCTATGCAAAAGAGTGTGGAGATTCCTCAAAGAACTAAAAGTAAACCTACCATTTCAACCAGTAATCCCACTACTGGGTAACTACCCAAATTAAATAATGTTTAATTTCTTTAAAAGAAAAGAAATCATTTTATACAAAAGATATCGGCACTCACATGTTTATTGCAGCACAACTCACAATTGCAAAGATGTGCCATCACCCCAGTGCCTATTAATAATTCATGAGTATGTGGCATTGGTTTCCATTCTTCAGCTGTAAACCATGAAGTAAGGCATTTTGTAATAATTTGGACGAAACAGCAGACCATTATCCTAAGTAAAACATCTAAAGAATGGAAAATTAAATACCACATATACTCTTTTAAATTGGAACTAAGGGAGGGGCATACATGGGTACAGAGGGAAGTAAAAGTCATTGGAAATAAAGGAAAGGAGACAGGGAATGGGAGTTGGACAAAAACCGACCTGTTACAAGGAACACAATCTGGATGGCTGGCACCCTTGTTGCCCTGATTCATGCATCACAAAATGGCCCGCACATCCAAAAATATTGATAACCCCATATATTTTGAAATTAAAAAGAAAAAAAGCAAAAAGAGAGAGAGAGAGAAAAAAAAGACAGACAAATAAAGAGACCCAAGGAGAAAAATAACCAGTGACATTAGTAACTAATTCTGTTGGTACCCAGGGTTAGAAATAGTATAATCGGCTCATCCTGGTTTGCCTGGATCTATAGCAGTCATATCACAGAAACTCACACATTTTCCTCTTTGGACACCAGGCAAATCAAAGTGAATGTCACCCACAAACTGATTTGTTCTTATCGCTGGTGTACTACTTATCCTTCTGTCTATCTGCTTTGGTTCTCTTCTGCCACATGGAGCAGTTTGTAAAAAACATTCTCTTCCCAAGTGCCATGGACAAAACTGGGAGACACCCCTGTGGTAGGTTGTACAGGTAGAGATACCTGTTACTGTTGGCTCTGGCTTTTACAGGTGAATGAACTTAGATCAAAGCATGGATTTAATTCAATAGCCTGCAGATATCTGCACCTGACACCTCCCCATAGACCTTTCCTAATCTACATACGACACAAGTACTAGGGTGGACAGAGAGAATTTTGGACGCCTCCCAGGCCAGCAGGAATCATCACATGACCAAGTGGTGACCAGAGTAGGAAGGATGCTCATGATGTGATCACCTTCCTTTATCTGAAGACAGATTCTGAGTTATTCACAATTAAAAAGCAGATTTTAACACTTACTTCTGATATATTCATACTACTACAACTTCCTCCTGTATAATTCACCCAGTGACCATGGAAACAACAAGGAAAAATTCTACCCATTGGTTCAAACTTTGGAGGCCCAAGACATAAAAGGTCCAGATTGGAAGGTGTCAGAAAATTCTGGGAAACTCACCTCTGAACAGGAACCCACCCTCCACAAAGACACCCTGACCCACAAAGACACCCTGTCCCACTGCTGCTCCCCTTGTTGCCAACCCACATGCTGCAGGATCAACTGCTGGCAACCCACCTCTATCACTACCTGCTGCAGCACACCCTGCTGCCAGCACAGCTGCTGTGTGTCCAGCTGCTGCCAGCTTTGCTGCCGTCCCACTTGCTGTGGCATCTCCTGCTGCCAGCCCAGTAGCTGTGCACCCGTCTACTGCACTAGGACCTGCTATCAGCCAACCTGCATCTGCCTACCTGGTTGTCTGAACCAGGGCTGTGGATCCAGCTGCTGCCAGCCTTCCTGCTGCTCATCAATATTCCTGCTGAAGACCAAACACTCACCACATTCCACTTTGGCATCAGCCAACTGAGCTCAGGCAGCCTCTCTAGGCTTTGCCATCATCCAACTATGCTTGGATTGTCTTGTTATTAAGGGTCTCATGTGTCTGCTCGATGGAGTCAGCCTACTTCATTCACTTTTCTCCTCAGTAGCTGTCAAGTGGCAGCTCCAGCTCTTGGTCCATTTTGTCTGTTCTTGATCTTCAGTCATGTTCTCAGATGTGGATATCTTCATCCTTTCACTCTAAGTAGCCCAAAAACTCAGTGAACAGACAAAAACCTATGGCTTTTCTCTGAACTCTTCCTAATAATGAGTGATATTTTTCCCAATTAATTTCTTATTCTTGTGCTCTATTCTTTACCCTTTATGCCCTCTTTACATTCTCTCCCTACTTTCAAGGAGTTTAATCTCTAATAAATTTCTCCCTAATAAATCTGTATTACCTTACTTCTTTTCTTGCATTTGTATTTATTTCTGCAGCATTTCCTTCATAAGAGCTCAAATCCACACTGCATGTCACTGGCATCATTTCTTCATAGCCTCACAATAACCTCACAATGAGGTCAGAGCCAAGAGTATCTGTGACAACCTACAGATGAGAAAAGTTTCTTGCTTAATGTGAATTATTCCACAATAATTAATAATATTCTGCTCACTCTTATTATATGTCTTGGGTACTCTGATTGACAATTTACTGCAAGTGGAAATAACTGAGCACTGGGGAGTTGTGCATTTGCCCAGCTTCACTAGCAGGGAAATCTTCACATTGCACATTCAAGCACTTATCTGTGCACAAGTACAGGAATGGAAGAACAAGATAAGGAATAAACCATGATTGGTATGAGGGTTACACTAAGGGGAAAAGGCAGGGATCCTCTGAAGAAGTGAAAACCAAAAAGCACACACAAGCATTTGGACTTTTCTCAGCTGATGCCACCTCTAAGAGAAAAACAGAGTTTCAGGACCAGGTTGTCCCCACAGCCAAGCTAACAGAGGTAAGCAGACATATTAACTTCCTGGTCTCCAACTAACCTGCCAAATAATCCAGCTTTCTAGCCTAGTAGATTCTGAGTTCCATGATTTCCCCGCAACGTCTCCTTGTGTCACAACCCTGCAAAGGACATCTTATTGCACTTATTTTATTTCTTTATTTATTTTTTATTAAATCATAACTGTGTACATTAATGCATTTATGGGGTACATTATGCTGATTTTATATACAATTTGAAAGGCTTACATCAAACTGGTTAACATAGCCTTCACCTCACTTTCTTATTTGTTGTATAAAGACATTTATACTCTACTCTTAATAGTTTTGACATGTACTCTTGCATTGTGCACACTAGGTGAGGTCCCACTAATTACCCTCCCTCCTCCTGACTTCTCCCCTCCCATCCCCTCTCTCTCCTTTTCCCTCCTTCATTCTGGACTATAGTTATGTTTTATCATTCGTATGAAAGTGTAGGTGATTATATATTGGTTTCATAATAGTATTGAAAACATTGGATGCTTTTTCTTCCATTCTCAAGATATTTTACTAAGAAGAATATGTTCCAGCTCCATCCGGGTAAACATAAAAGATGTGAAGTCTCCATCCTTTTATGGCTGCATAATATTCCATGGTATCCATATACCACAACTTGTTAATCCACTCATGGTTCAATGGGCACTTGGGCTACTTGCATGACTTGGCAATTATGAATTGGACTGCAGTAAACATTCTGGTGCAAATATCTTTGTTGTAAAATGATTTTTGGTCATCTGGATTTATACCTACTAGAGGAATTGCAGGATCGAATGTTAGGTCTACATTTAGTTCCCTAAGTGTTCTCCAAACTTCTTTCCAAAAGGGACATATTAGCTTGCATGTCCACCAGCAAGGCAGAAAGGTTCCCTTCTTTCCACATCCACACCAACATCTGTAGTTTGGGGATTTTGTTATGTGAGCTAATCTTGCTGGAGTTAGATGATATCTCAAAGTGGTTTTGATTTGCATTTGTCTGATGATTAAAGATGAGCACTTTTCATGTGTGTGAAAAGCCACACACCTTTCTTCCTCGAGAACCTTCTGTTCAAGTCTCTTCCCCACAATTAAATGGGATCATTTATTCTTTTCTTATTAATTAATTCGAGTTCTCTATGGATTCTAGTTATCAAACCTTTGTCAGAAACATAACCTGAAAATATCTTCTCTCATTCTGAGGGCTGTCTGCTTGCTTTACTTACTGTATTCTTGTCTATGCAAAAGCTTTTTAATTTGACCAGATCCCATTAATATATTTTTGCTTCAATTGCCCATAGGATCCTCATAAAATATTCTCCCAGGCCAATTTATTCAAGCATTTTCCCTGCACTCTCTCCTAGTATCTTTATAGTTTCATGTCCTAAGTCCGAATCCAGTCTGGATCAATTTTTGTTAATGGTGAAAGATGAGGGTCCAGTTTCAGTCTTCTACAGGTTACCAGCCAGTTTACCCAGCAACTTGTTAAACAGGGAATCTTCCCCCCAATTAATACTTTTCATGGGCTTATCAAAGATCAAATAATGGTAAGTAGCTGAGTTCATCTCTTGGTTCTCTATTCAGTTCCATATATCTACATCTCTGTTTTTGTGCCATTACCTATAGATTTATAGGATAGCCTCAAGTCTGATAGAGTGATTTCTCCTAATTTGTTCTTATTTCTGAGTAATGTATTTGCTATTTGAGGTTTTTTTTCTGATTCCATGTAAAACAAAGTACTATTTTTTTTCCAAATCTTTAAAGTATGACAATGGTGTCTTAATAGGGATCACATGAAATTGGTATATTTTTTGGGTAGTATGAACATTTTAACAATGTTGATTCTTCCCAGCCATGAGCATGGTATGTTTTTCCATTTGTTAACATCTTCAGCTATTTCTTTTCTCAGAGTTTCATAGTTCTCTTTATAGTGATCTTTCACGTCCTTTGTTAGGTACATTCCCAAATATTTTATCTTCTTTGGCACTACTGTAAAAGAGTCCTGACTAGTTTTTCATCTTGACTATTGTTGGTATATATAAAATCTACTGATTTGTAAATGTTGATTCCATATACTTAGAGGCTGCTGTATTCCTTGATCACTTCTAAGAGAAGTGTTCCCTTCTTTCCATATGAGTTGTTGGAGTTTTCCAGGTATAAGATCATATCATCCACAAAGAGTGAGAGTTTGATCTCCTCTGACCCTATTTGGATGCCCTGGATTGTCTTCTCTTGCCTGATTGTGATGCTAAGACTTCCATTACTATGTTCAATAGCAGCAGAGACAATGGGCATCTTTGTCTAGTTCCAGATCTGAGTGGAAATGTTTTCAATTTTATTTCTTTCAATATGATATTGGCTGTGGGTTTGCTGCAAATGGCCTCTATAAAGTTTAAGAAATGTCCCATCTAAGCCTATTTTCTTAAGTGTTCTGATCATGAAAGGATGCTGGGTATTATCAAAAGCTTTTTCTGCATCAATTGAGAGAAT
>CAUYRH010149442.1:0-17567 GCA_963574655.1 Perodicticus potto
TTAGTTGTCTATTATTTAAGACTTTAGAAAAACAAAGAAAGAAGTTAACTGATGACTTCATATTGAGCCTCAGAGTCAAAGCATTCTATAATAGGCATGCTCTTATTTGAGGTGAACGTTGCTTTGTTTGCATTATTATTATTAATATTGCTTAATATTTCGATGCAGTAATCATCTGATTTCATTTCTGAATGTATTTTTTTTTTTTTTTTTTTTAGAAAGATCCTCAAGCTGTCACCCTGGATAGAATGCCGTGGCATCGCAGCTCACAGCAACCTCCAATTCCTGGGCTCCAGCGAGTCTCTTGCCTCCGCCTCCCAAGCAGCTGGGATTACAGGCACCCGCCACAACGCCCGGCCATTTTTTTTGTTGTTGTTGTTGCAGCCGTCATTGTTGTTTGGTGGGCCCGGGCTGGATTCGAACCCGCCAGCTCAGGTGTACGTGGCTGGCGCCTTAGCCCGTTGAGCTACAGACGCAGAGCCCAATTCCTGGGTTCAAGCGAGTCTCCTGCCTCCGCCTCCCAAGTAGCTGGGACTACAGGCGCCTGCCACAACACCTGGTCATTTTTTCGTTGTAGCTGTCATTGTTGTTTGGTGGGCCCGGGCTGGATTCGAACCTGCCAGCTCAGGTGTACATGGCTGGCGCCTTAGCTGCTTGAGCCACAGGCGCCGAGCCTGTCTTCTATTTAGTATTCAGGCTTCAGATTCAAAAATCATTGCCTTGGCTCGGTGCCTGTAGCTCAAGCGGCTAGGGCACCAGCCACATACACCAGAGCTGGAGGGTTCGAATCCAGCCCAGGCCTGGATAACAACAATCACAACTACAACCAAAATATGTCTGGACATTGTGGCGGGTGCCTGTGGTCCTAGCTACTTGGGGGGCTGAGGCAGGAGAATCACTTGAGCCCAGGAGCTGGAGGTTGCTGTGAGCTGTGAGGCCATTGCACTCTACCCAGGGTGACAGCTTGAGGCTCTGTCTCAAAAAAAAAAAAACAAAAACGAAAATCATTGCCTTAGGAATGCTTTCCCAGAGGCCAAATTCACTGCCATACTCCATTTGCTACTCTCTTGTCTTCACTCAACTGTAAGCCTTGTGGAGTCAGGGACTGGATCTATGCTGTCTACTATTTAATGGTGGCACAGTAAACTAAACATTAGTTGTTAGAATGAATGGCCCCTTATTGCTAAATTTCTCCTTTAACATAATTTTAACTATGAGAATACATTCCTAGGAGAGGAATACTTTGAAGGCTTTATTTTATTTTATTTGTTGAGACAAAGTCTTACTTTGTCACTATTATTAGAGCACCCTGGCATCACAGCTCAAAACAACCTCAAACTTGGGGTTAAGCAATTATCTTGCCTCAACCTCCCAAGTAGCTGGGACTACAGGCACCCACCACAATACCCAGCTATTTTTAGAGACAGGTCTCAGTCTCTCAGGCTGCTCTCAAACTCATGAGCTCAGGCTGCTGTCAAACTCATGACCTCAGGCAGTCCACCACCTCGGCTTCCCAGAGTACTAGGATGCAGTGGTTCTCAACCTTCCTAATGCCTCCTAATGCCTCGACCCTTTAATATAGTTCCTCATGTTATGGTGACCCCCAACCATAAAATTATTTTCATGGCTACTTCATAACTGTAATTTTGCTACTGCTATGAATCATAATGTAAATATCTAATATGCAGCATGTATTTTCATTGTTAGAAAGGGGTCGTGACCCACACGTTGAGAACAGCTGGATTACAGGCATGAGTCACCCGTCCTCATTGAAGGCTTTAGATTTAGCATGACCGTTGCTGAAGTGGTGTCTATAAATGTTGTTGCTATTAGCAGTAAGTGCTACTTAAGTGAGTATTTGTTTTTGTTTTTTTTTTTAGAGGGAAAGTCCCACTTTGTCGCCGTCAGTAGAGTGCTGTGGTGTCACAGCTCACAGCAACCTCCAGCTCTTGGGCTTAGGCGATTCTCTTGCCTCAGCCTCCCAAGTACCAGGGACTACAGGCGCCTGCCACAATGTCCAGATATTTTTTTGTTGCAGTTTGTCTGGGGCCAGGTTTGAACACGCCACCCTCAGTATATGGGGCCGGTTCCCTACTCACTGAGCCATAGGTGCTGCCCTTAAGTGAATATTTGGAACTATTACCTTTTATTTTCCTTTACAGGACAATAGCTTTAGAGAAAACATCAACTCAGCTTTAGAAAGGGATATGTATATATGTATACCGAGTAAAAGGGGAGGAATTTTTACAAAATCAAAGTTTTTGAGGATTTTTGAGGATTCCCTCATTGTGTGGGCAGATACCTAAATGGAGTCTAGATATTCCTTCTGGCTGCATAACAGTGTGCCCTAGGATAAATTTAACTTGCTTAAACCTTAATTTTCTAATCTTGAAACAGGAGAAATAATTCCTGCTCTTTCTACTTCAAGAATTAGTTGCTTGAAGTTGTACCTGGGAATTCCAGATTCCAGCTACTCGGGAGGCTGAGGCAGATGGATCCCTTGAGTCCAGGAGGTTGAGACCAACCTCAACAACATAGTGAGACATCTGTCTCTTAAAAAAAAAAAAAAAAATTGGACGGCGCGTGTCTCATCGAGTAGGGCGCTGGTCCCATATAATGAAGGTGGCAGTTTCAAACCCAGCCTCGGGGAACTGCAAAACAGAAAAATAGCCGGGCGTTGTGGCAGGCACCTGTAGTCCCAGCTACTCTGGAGGCTGAGGCAAGAGAATCGCCTAAGCCCAGGAGTTGGAGGTTGCTGTGAGCTGTGTGATGACATGGCACTCTACCAAGGGCAATAAAGTGAGACTCTGTCTCTAAAAAATAATCTGCTTGGGAACTATAACTAGTCTCCAAAAATTCATGCAGCTGGGAAAGAAACACAGTTCATACCTACCCACATCCATTCCTTCAGGTAATACCACGGACAGAAAAATTTCTAACTAGTGATGTCTTAGCTAACATAACTTGGGAAGGCAATGTATTACTCACATGTTTGTGGTGATGGTAGTGTAAACATTTCTACCCCAAAACTGCTACCTTTAGGTCTAGATAAGATTTCTTTTTTTTTTTTTTTTGAGACAGAGCCTCAAGCTGTCACCCTGGATGGAGTACTGTGGCATCACAGCTCACAGCAATCTCCAATTCGTGGGCTCAAGCGAGTCTCCTGCCTCCGCCTCCCAAGTAGCTGGGACTACAGGCGCCCGCCACAACGCCCAGCCATTTTTTGGTTGCAGCCGTCATTGTTGTTTGGCGGGCCCAGGCTGGATTTGAACCTGCCAGCTCAGGTGTACGTGGCTGGCGCCTTAGCCCGTTGAACCACAGGCGCTGAGCCTAGATAAGATTTCTTAAAGAGTGCCACCTCCTGGGCGGTGCCTGTGGCTCAAAGGCGTGAGGCGCCGGCCCCATATACCAGGGGTGGTGGGTTCAAGCCCAGCATGGCCAAAAACTGCAAAAAAAAAAAAAAAAAGAAAAAAGAGTAACACCTTCTAAGTAGCCTCAGGCCAGGTCCTTCAGTAGATATTTTAGAAGAAGTCATTGTAATCATAAGAGATGACAGCTCCATGTGTGTTACCGAACAAGAAGTGACAACAAGGTTATTGATGATCTTAACCTGTGTAGAACCTGTGTGTGTGTGTGTGTCTTAGTTTTTTTTGTTGTTGTTGCTTTTGCAGTGTTTGGCGGGTTTGAACTCACCACCTCTGGCATATGGGGCCAGTGCCCTACTCCTTTGAGCCACAGGCGCCACCCTGGTGTGTGTCTTAGTTTTAACAAAAAGTTTTAAAAAGTATAAAGAAAAATAACTTTACCGGTCTGGTGGGTCACACCTGTAATCCTAGCACTCTGGGAGGCCGAGATAGGTGGATTGCCTGAGCAAGAGCGAGGGACCCATCTCTAAAAATAGCTGGGCGTTGGTTAGGGGCCTGTGGCTCAAGTGGTTAAGGCGCCAGCCACATACAACTGAGCTGGCGGTTCGAATCCAACCCAGGCCTGCCAAACAACAATGACTGCTGTAACCAAAAAAATGGCTGGGCGTTGTGGCAGGTGCGTGTAGTCCCAGCTACTCGGGAGGCTGAGGCAAGAGAATCGCCTAAGACCAGGACTTGGAGGTTAAGTGAATTGCCTAAGCCCGTGAGCTATGTGATGTCACTGCACTCTATCAAGGCCGATAATAAATAAATAAATAAATACAAAATAAATAAATAAATAAAATAGGCTCGGCGCCTGTGGCTCAACGGTCTAAGGCGCCAGCCACGTACACCTGAGCTGGCGGGTTCAAATCCAGCCAGGCCTGCCAAACAACAATGACGGCTGCAACCAAAAACTGGCGGGACGTTGTGGCGGGCACCTGTAATCCCAGCTGCTTGGGAGGCGGAGGCAGGAGACTTCAGAATTGGAGGTTGCTGTGAGTTGTGATGCCACTGCACTCTTATCCAGGGTGACAGCTTGAGGCTCTGTCTCAAAAAAAAAAAAAAAAAAATCTACCAAGTTGGGCGCGCCGGTGGCTCAGTGGGTAGGGCACCGGCCCCATATACCGAGGATGGTGGGTTGGAACCCGGCCCCGGACCAAAACTGCAAAAAAACAAACAAAAAAACCCTCTAGTGCTCAGTGTTCACGTTCAGTGATTTATGTGTGGTATATGGCTGTATTACCCATTTAAAAAATAAATAGATAAAACCTCAGGTGGCGCCTATAGTTCATCGAGTAGGGGGCCAGCCCCATATACCCCTGTGGCGGGTTCAAACCCGTCCTCGGCCGAACTTCAAAACAGAAAAATTGCCGGGCGTCTTCGAAGGCGCCTGTAGTACCAGCTACACGGGAGGCTGAGGCAAGAGTAGAACTTTGTCACTACAAAAAAGCAAAATAAACCTCTCATTCTTAACGTTCACGTTCAGTGACTTACGTATGGCTTATTGCTGTATTACACAACACGCATGATACTTCTAAACGTACTTCTTACACATAAAAAAGTCCTAGCTTGACTTCTTAACACCTTTTTTTCCGTAACTAACAGGGGCGCCGGGACCAACGATCACCAGCTGCCCAGGTGCCAAAAAATTATGCTTCCGAAATCTCTTGATGTCGATTCCGCACGAAGAGCAGTTGAATTGCCCTACGTGTGCCACTCACGACAGAAGCCCTTTTTGCCTCCATAGCCACAAGATCAAGGTGGCAGTGTTGGCAAATCCATGTTTTGGTAAAGGTGAAAACAAAACAGAAGCAACTTTCTACTTCATGTTCCTGAAGTTGCGTGAGGAAATTTCAGTGTCCTCTAAACCGGAGGGAAGCATTTACAAGACGAATCTATGATTTTGCGGTTCCGATTTTATTTAGAAGTAAATGCAAGGACGCAGTTTATATGCAAATATGCGCAATGCTGGCTGGGAAAGAACCGACTGCCGCCGCGGGAGTGACTGACAAATGCGGGCGGGGACGCTAGCGTGGAAGCTCCCTCCAGCTGCAGCGGACAGTAGGTCCCGCCTGTTGTTAACTGCTTGACACAGCAGGCCGCCTGCTGGCGCAGGAAGACAGGCTCTTAGCGGGTGTGGGTACCTAATTGGGAAAGACACGAATCGCAACCTATCAAAATTGAAAACGCCGGCTGGGCGCCTGTAGGTCAGCGGCTAGGGCGCCAGCCACATACACCTGAGATAGGGGGTTCGAATCCAGCCCAGCCCGTCAAACAATAATGATGGCTGCAACAAAAAATAGCCCGGCGTTGTGGCGGGTGCCTATAGTCAAGCTACGTGGGAGGCGAAGGCAGGAGAATCGCTTGAGCGCAGAAGTTGGAGGTTGCTGTGAGCTGTGACGCCATGGCATTCTACCCAGGGTGACAGCTTGAGGCAGTGTCAAAAACAAACAAACAAACAAAACACTCTGTCTCTGAAAAAAAGAAAAAAAAATCAAATGCTCTCCTGGTCTCAAATTCCAGTGGTAGGATTACAGGCATGAGACCCTTTGCTCTATTCTAATTATTAAGAGGAATAATTATTGTGTAATTTTATTTATGTAATTTAAGATTATTTTTAAAATACAGTCCTTGCCTTGCCTTCTGTATTTTCCTCATATGTATTTCTTTTTCTTTTCTTTTCTTTTTTTTTTGAGACAGAGCCTCAAGCTGTCACCCTGGATAAGGTGCCATGGAATCACAGCTCACAGCAACCTCCAATTCCTGGGCTCAAGAGAGTCTCTTGCCTCCACCTCCCAAGCAGCTGGGACTGCAGGCACCTGCCATAATGCCCGGCCATTTTTTGGTTGCAGCCATCATTGTTGTTTGGTGGGCCCAGGCTGGATTCAAACCCGCCAGCTCAAGTGTACGTGGCTGGCGCCTTAGCCTGTTGAGCCACAAGCGCCGAGCCTCTTTTTCTTTTCTTTCTTTTTTTTTTTTGAGACAGAATCACTACGTTGCCCTGGGCTGTGGCGTCATGGCTCACAGCAACCTCCAGCTCTTGGACTTAAGTGATTCTCTTGCCTCAGCCTCCCAAGTAGCTGGGACTACAGGTGCCCACCATGATGCCTGGCTATTTTTAGAGACGAAGTCTCCCTCTGGCTCCCACTGGTCTTGCACCTGTGAGCTTAGGCAATCCACCCACTTGGCTTCCCAGAGTGCTGAGATTTACAGAGCCACTGTGCCTGGCCCCTATATATTTTCTTTCTTTCTTCTTTTTTTTTTTAAAGACAGAGTCTCTCTTTGTCACCCTTGGTAGAGTTCTGTGGCATCACAACTCACAGCAATCTCCAGCTCTTGGGCTTAGGTGATTCTCTTGCCTCAGCCTCCCAAGTAGCTGGGACTACAGGCATGTGCCACAACTCCAGGCTACATATATTTTTTCTTAAACTCAGTGGTAAGAATATATGTGGTGTTTTTTGGTCCAGATTCTAGAAGTACATAATTCACATGGAGTAAATCCACCTTTTTTGACCATACAGTTCTGCAGGGGAGGGAGGGATGTCTTTGTTCTGTGCTGCCCAGGCTACAGTGTAAAGTGTTGTGACATCAGCCTAGCTCACAGCAACTTCAAACTCATGGACTCACAGTCCTCCTGCCTCAGCCTCCTGAGTAGCTGGGACTACAGGTACTTGCCACAATATCAGGCTAATTTTTCTATTTTTAGTAGAGATGGGATCTCATTCATGTTCAGGCTGGTCTCAAACACCTGAATTCTCTGCCTCCCAGAGTGCTAGGATTACTGGGATGAGCCACTGTGCCTGGGCAAAATGTGATAATTGGGAAACTGAAGAAACAGTACAGAGGAGATATAAAATGTGTTTATCTTGCCAAATTTCTGTTAATGTTAATACACATATCCATATACATACTTTTTAAACAATGTATATACTCTTAAGACATTTTATTTTAATATACTTTAATAATATATGGAGGTCTCTGCACTTTATTTTTTTTTGTAGAGACAGAGTTTCACTTTATTGCCCTCAGTAGAGTGCTATAGAATCACAGCTCACAGTAACTTGCCACTCCTGGGCTTAGGCGATTCTCTTGCCTCAGTCTCCCGAGTAACTGGGACTACAGGCACCCACCATAACGCTGGGCTATTTTTTTTTTTTTTTGTGGTTTTTGGCAGGGGCTGAGTTTGAACCTACCACCTCCAGCATATGGGGCCGGCGCCCTACTCCTTTGAGCCACAGGCGCCACCCTGGGCTATTTTTTTTTGTTGCAGTTCGGCTGGGACAGGGTTCGAACCTGCCACCTCAGTATATGGGGCTGGCGCCCTGCCCACTGAGCCACAGGCACCACCCATGGTCTCTGCACTTTACAAAGTAGAAGTTACAAGAGAAAGAAGATACATAAACAGCTTTTTTTTTTTTTTTTAGAGACAGAGTCTTACTCTGTCACCCTTGGTAGAGTTCTGTGGTGTCACAGCTCACAGCAATCTCCAGCTCCTGGGCTTAGGCAATTATCTTGCTCCAACCTGCCGAGTAGCTGGGACTACAGGTGCCCGCCACAGTGCCCGGCTATTTTTTTGTTGCAGTTTGGCCAGGGCAAGGTTCAAATCGCCACCCTTGGTATATGGGGCAGGCGCCACCCACATAAACAGTTCTTACATTGCAATAAAAAGCAGATGTGTAAAATAAACTGATGGGGCCCCAAGTTGGGTGTATCAATTGTTTGTTGGGTTACTCCCTTAATTCACCACTGTTTTCTCTTAAAAACAAACCATTTCACTCCTCTGTTTAATTTTCCAATGTTTTTCCATTGCACACTGAAAAAATTTCAAGTCCTCTCCCGTCTAAGGTCCAGCCTCACATGAACCGCTGCCCTCCTTTCCAACCCCAATGTCTTTCCAGTTATCTAGTAAGCTCCAGCCACCTTGACCATCTTCTTCCTTTAATAGGTTCTTTCCTAACTTGTGGTTTTGGTGTAGGGCCCTCTGTCACCCAGTTAGATAAGTTTGGCTTATTCTGGCAATCTCTCCTCTTACCCTTTTATGCACTTGCTAATCCGTTGGTTTCCCACTATAGATTGTAAACTCTCTGAGGACAAGGATATCATCTGTTTAGGCACCATTTTGTACCGAGCACATAGGGAAATCCTTGCCCATAGTAAGACTCAATAAACATTTGTTTTGTTTTTGAGACAAGAGTCTCATCATGTCGCCCTCAGTAAAGTGCCATGGCGTCACAGTTCATAGCAACCTCCAACTCTTGGGCTTAAACGAGTCTCTAGCCTCAGCCTCCCAAGTAGCTGGGACTACAGCTGCCTGCCACAACACCCAGCTATTTTTTTTTTAGTTGCAGTTATCATAGTTGTTTAGCTGACCCGGGCCAGGCTCAACCCCACCAGCCTCGGTGTATGTGACTGGTGCTGTAACCACTGTGCTGCTGGTGCCAAGCCTCAGTAAACTGTTAGGTCTAGCCTAAAGTAGAAAAATACCAGTTAACTTCTGACAAATTCCTGGGCTGCAAACCCTCAACAAAATGAAGTAAGTCTGGTTCGTGCCCAAGAGGAGAAAGTACTAACTTCGTGCTTAACTAACTCGTGGGCCTGGGAAATGAACTGACAGGTGGAGAATACTGAGACAAAGATGTATGAAGGAAAAGTATTGGAACTAAAATGTATGGGAAAATATTAAAACAAAGATGTATGACGTATGGCTAACTAACCGGAAAATTCTGCTCTGTACAATGCTTGCTGGCTACTCCCCACCATGCACCTGGATAGCCTGTGTGACAGCCTGTGTGCCAACCAGGATGCCGACTAAGCCTTAAAAACCTGTCTGCTTAAGCACTCAGGGCTGCTCTCAGAAACCCCATGTTGGGACACTGAGGCAAGTCCCCAGCAGGCTCTTCAATAAAAGGACTTTGCTGTTATTCAACAAATGTTTTTTTTTTGTTTGTTTGTTTTTTGTGCCCAGGAGTTCCACAAAGACTACACTGCCAAACAAGTCAAATTTACAGCAAAGTCCTTTTAATTGAAGAGCCCACCAGGGACTGCCTCAGTGTCCCAACATGGGGTTTCTGAGAGCAGGTGGGTCTTAAAAGATGTATAGGAGTTCAACAAGGACAAGTGGCATGCCAAATCCTAAGGAAAATGAAGACAGCAGTGACAGAGAAATAAGAATGAGGAGGGATATGGCTCGGCGCCTGTGGCTCAACGGGCTAAGGTGCCAGCCATGTACGCCTGAGCTGGCAGGTTTGAATCCAGCCTGGTCCCGCCAAACAATGACGGCTGCAACCAAATAAATGGCCGGGCGTTGTGGCAGGCGCCTATAGTCCCAGCTACTTGGGAGGCAAAGGCAAGAAACTCGCTTGAGCCCAGGAATTGGAGGTTGCTGTGAGCTGTGATGCCACGGCACTCTATCCAGGGTGACAGCTTGAGGCTCTGCCTCAAAAAAAAAAAAAAAAAAAAGAATGGGGAGGGATAGCTTAGAATCCATGGTAATGAGGCCTTGAATCTGACGATTTCTATCAGATGGGAGTATAACAGGAGGATTGGGAACATGGTAGGATGAAGATTGAAAGATTAGACACAGAGGGCAGGTTGCTAGACCAGACTGAGAAGTTCTTCCTAATTCTTCCTGGGAGTTTCCGTTGCTTGCTCTGGGTTGTCATGGCCCTTTTGTACTTTTTTGTGTTTGTGGGGTTTTCTCCATCTTACAGTGAACCTCATCCCCTCCCCAAATGCTGAAATGAGGTCTTGCTTACATGCCTAGAATCTAGCAGTGATCAAAATTACAGCAATTTGGCTGCTGAAAAACTGAAAACATCACAGGTTAATTACTACAGAACAGGCTTAAGCACTGGAGAGTGAGCTTTTTAATTTTCTTGCTTATTTTGTTATTTTTGGTTGAGATAGTCCCACCTACGCCCCTGAGCAGAGTGCAATGGCATCATAGATCATTGCAACCTCAGACTCCAGCTATGGGTATCCCGCTGCCTTAGACTCCAAAGCTGCTGGGATTACAGGCTCTCGCTGCTGTGCCCAGCTGAGTTTTTCCATTTTTTTAGAAGTGGGGGGGGGGATCTCCCTTTCACTCAGGCAAGTCTCGAACTCCTGAGCTCAAGCAATTCTCCCTCCTCAGCTTCCCACAGTGCTGGGATTAAAGGCCTGAGCAATGGCACCTGGTGGAGGGAGTTTTTTTTTGTTGTTTGTTTTTTCATAGAGACAGAGTCTCACTTTGTCACCCACGGTAGAGTGCCATAGAGTGCCCTAGAGTCACAGCTCACAGCAACCTCCAGCTCCTGGGCTTAGGCGATTCTCTTGCCTCAGCCTCCCGAGTAACTGGGACTACAGGTGCCTGCCACAACACCCGGCTATTTTTTGATGCAGTTTGGCCGGGGCCGGGTTTGAACCCGCCACCCTTGGTATATGGGGCTGGCGCCCTACTCGTTGAGCCACAGGCGCCACCCTGGAGGGAGTTTTTTGAAACCATTCTGGTGCCCTGGGTAGAGTGCTGTGGTATCACTGTAGCTCACAGAAACCACTTCACAGCAACCTCAAACTCTTGGGCTTGAACAATCCTCATGTCTCTGCCTCCAGAGTAGCTAGTACTATAGGCCTGCCACTACATGTGGCTAGTTCTTCTTTCCAGTAGAGATGGGGTCTTGCTCTTGCTCAGGCTGAGCTCCTGAGCTCAAACTCCCGAGCTCAAGCAATCCACCAGCATCAGCCTCCCAGTGTGCTAAGATTACAGGGGTGAGCCACCAAACCTGGCCTTTTTTTTTCTTTTGCCCTAAGTAGAGTGCTATGGTGTCACAGCTCACAGTACCCTCAAACTCTTGGGCTCAAGCAATCCTCTTGCTTCAGCCTCCCCGGTAGCTGGGACCACCAGCTATTTTTTAACGACAGGGTCTCACTCTTGCTCAGATTGGCCCCAAACACCTGAGCTCAAGAAATCCACCAGCCTTGGCCTCCTATGGCCTCCCAGAGTGTTAGAATTACAGGCGTGAGCCACCGCCCTAGCCCTGTTTTGTTTTTGGAGACAAGGTCTTGCTTTGTCATCTGGGCCACAGTGCAGTGGCAACATCATAGTTCACTGTAAAACTCAAACTCCTGGGTTCAAGGGATCTTCCTGTCTTAGCCTCCAGAGTACCTGGGACTGCAGGCGCACCCCACCACGCCTGGCTTATTTTCTGTAGAGAAGGGGTCTCACTATTGACCAGGCTCGTTTCTACCTCCTGGCATCCTCCCACTTCGGCCTCCAGAAGTTCTAGGATTATAGGCGAGTGCGCATACTAGCTAGATACTTGCCTCCCAGGTTTCCTAAATGATTAAATGACATCTCGGTGATAAGGGATTTAGCCCAGTTCCTGGTAGACAGTAGGCGCTCAATTATTATTAATCGCCAATTTACAAGCACAACCGATTTCTTTGGTTCCTCAGGTTCTTGTGCTGCTAATCAGGATACCCACGGGGTGATGTGTCCCAAGTGATATTCCCGTCCTGACATCACCACAAAGGCACCAACCGAAAATGGCGACCTCGAAGCCATCTGAAGATGTCAATTACCAGTCACGAACGCGATAGATACAACAAGCGAAGTCCGAAAAGGGTTCTTAACGCCGGGATAGAAGACGCAGAACTTGCTCACATCGTCAGTCAACCACAAGCAGGGGAAAAAACGACCTGCTGAACCGAGCTACAACCCACTACAGACACCACGTGTCAGACAGCGCTCTGCGCCTGCGCAGGCGAGGCGCGCGCCCGCGGGCCGGAAGAGCCGCGCGTTTCCGGGTTGGAGGCGGGGAGCGGTGCCGGAAGTACTCGGGGAGGGCCGCGCAGTCGGACCGGCTGCTGAGACGAACGCTTCATTGGGGCAGTCTCCGCATATCATGGGGAGATAGACGCTGTTGCCTGTGAGTCTTGGGCCCTGGCAGTTGAGGAAGAAGAGCGGGAGGAGGGAGTCAGGACCCAGACCCACAGTGGGTCAATGTTTGAAGAACTAGATTGCGGAGGAGACGGGGCTGTGAGGAATCAGGCTGTCGGGACGGGACTGAGAGGATCAGGCTCGGAGAAGACACGGCTGTGGGGACCCGGGCTCCAGACGGGACTTAGGGAACGGGGGCGGATGTGAGTTCTCCGGCATCTGAGGGAAAGCGGTGTGAGAGGGACAGGCTAGTGAGGACCCGCACTTAGGAGAGAGTCAGAACGGAACAGGGCGTGAAAATACCGGCTCCGGAGAGGTAAAAGTGGAGCAGCGAGGACCTGGGCTCCCAGGAGGCAGAAACGGGACAGCAGGGACCCAGGTTCCTAAGATTTAGAAACAGGGCAGCGAAGACAGGCTCCCGAGGAGCAGAAGCCGGCAGAGACAACTTGAGCTTGGGAGGGGACACTGTGGGGATGGGATCTGGGTGTTCAGTCTCCAGGGTCCCGCGGGAACAGGGCTCGTAAAAGCGGAGGATCTAAGGGACCACGGCTGTGAGATCGACTGACAGGAGAAAGGAAGAAGGTTTAGAAAAGATGGAGTGATCCTTTTTTTTTTTTTTTTCTTGTGTTCTGTAAACTCAGTGGTAAGGGATGTATTCAGGAGAAGACAACTCCTACTTCACGATGCTCACTTGGCTTTTGGGTGGTTTTTCTTGTGTCAGATTCTTAATCTAGGAAGTCCACATTGGAAGCATCTTCGTTTTCTGCTTCATTCTTGCGAATCGGATGTGAAGTTGGAAACAGTTTGAATTCAGTTATATACTTTAAACTCCACTCCACTCAACCCTGATTGAGCACAAATCTCCACATCTCAACTAAAAGAATGTCAGAGGAGGAAGGACCCGCAAAGATCATCCTTTTGAAACTATTTTACATTTAAGAGGCTAAGCTGCAAAGAGGGCTTAGACTCTTAGTGAGGCTATGATTAATTAGATCCTTGTTCAATACAGTACCGTGGTATGCATAGCAAGTAAGAGATGCTTGGTTAATACTCCTTGAATACATGCTTCTAGAGTCTTTGCTCTACCTTCAGTAGAAGGATTTTTATAGATTCTGATACTTTATTTGGATCTTGTTATTATATTGACATTGATACAGTGGATTTCACCAGTAAGGGAACTTTTAAATGAAGCTCAATGTTTTTTATTTATTTTTTAAATAAGCCATTTAGAAAGTCCCAAATAAGTAAGTTGTGTCCTGTATTTTTAGCACAAGCATTTACTAGGAATGCTTGCATTAGGTACTTGTGGGGAGACTTGGACTAGTCACTTCCCTTCTTCAATATTAATATCTTTTACTGAAACCTGCTCAGACTAACCAGGCACATCTTATGCACTTCCAAATATTATATCACTTATCACAGCCCCACAGGTTAGATATTCTTAGTCCCATTGTACAGATAAAGCAGCTTAGAGAGGTTAAGAACATTGCCTGAAAAAGAAAAATTAAAAAAAAAAAAAAAAAGAACATTGCCTGAAATCACAGGGTTCCGAGTGACCCAACCCCAGTTATGTATAAAACTTTTTTCCACTTTTCTACTTTATTTTTTGAGACAGACTCTCACTATCACACAGGATAGAGTGCTGTGGCCTCAGCCTAGCTATTAGCAACCTCAAACTCCTGGGCTCAAGCAATCCTCCTGCCTCAGCCTCCCGAGGAGCTGGGACTACAAGGTGCCCAAGACAACACCTGGCTGATGTTTATATTTTTAGTAGAGATGGGGTCTTGATCTTGCTCAGGCAGTCTGGAACTCCTGAGCTCAGGGATCCTCTTGCCTTGGCCTCCTAGAATTGTAGGATTACAGGTATGAGCCACCATACCTGGCCTTTTCCCCACTTTTCTAAGTGGATTCCTCTCCATGTTTCAGTTTGCCCATCAACAAATAGAAGTAAGGGCGGTTCCTGTGGCTCATTGAGTAGGGCGCGGGCCCCATATACCAAAGGTGGTGGGTTCAAACCCAGCCTTGGCAGAACTGCAAAACAGAAAAATAGCCGGGCGTTGTGGGGGGCGCCTGTAGTCCCAGCTACTTGAGAGGCTGAGGCAAGAGAATCGCCTAAGCCTAGGAGTTGGAGGTTGCTGTGAGCTGTGTGATGCTACGGCACTCTACCAAGAGCGATAAAGTGAGACTCTGTCTCTACAAAAACAAACAAATAGAAGTAATAGTTTTACAAAGCATGTAATTGAATGAAAGCACTTTTCCCACCCTGTCCTTCTTAAGATATTAAGACTCCTCTTAATATCATGGACTGTATGGGTGTTGCCTGTAGCTCAGTGGGTAGGGTGCCGGCCCCATATACCAATGGTAGTGGGTTCAAGCCCAGCCCCAGCCAAACTGCAACAAGGAATTGGCCAGGCGTTGTGGTGGGCGCCTGTAGTCCCAGCTACTCTAGAGGCTGAGGGAAGAGAATCGCCAGACCTGAGAGTTGGAGGTTGCTGTGAGCTGTGTGACACCACAGCTCTTTACCAAGGGCGATAGAGTAAGACTCTGTCTCTACAGAAAAAAAAAAAAATACCAGGTATTGTGGTAGGCACCTGTAGTCCCAGCTATTTGGGAGGCTAAGGCAAGAGGATCACTTGAACCCAAGAGTTTGAGGTTGCTGTGAGCTAAGATGCCACGGTACTCTACCCAGGGCAACATAATAAGACTCTGTCTCTAAAAAAAAAAATTTAAAACAAAATCTTGCCCTGAATTTTGAAGCTGCAAGGGAGTTTATGTGATTTTTTTTTTTTTTTTTTTATACATAGTCTCACTCTGTTGCTCCGGCTAGTGTGCAGTGGTGTCATCAACAGCTCACTGCAGCCTCAAAAACCTGGGCTCAAGTGATCCTCCTCCTCAGCCTTCCAAATAGCTGGAACTGTAAGCACTTGCTCAGGCTGGTCTTAGACTCAGACTACTGAGCACTCAAACTACTGAGCTCAAGTGATCTTGAGCTCCCCGAATTCTAGGATTACTGGTGTCAACCACCTGCACCTCACCTTGCAAGGGCCTTCAGAATTAGCCTATTCAGCTCCTACTTACAAATGTAGAAACTCTTAGTAAAAGATGGCACCCAGCCCTCTTGATTTGGATTTTCCACAGTATCCTTCATCAGCCTCCTGCTGACCACTTGCTGCTACCATTGTTTTTTCTTTTTTCTTTTTTTTTTTGAGACAGAGTCTCAAGCAGTTGCCCTGGGTAGAGTGCCATGGTCACCGCTCACAGCAACCTCAGACTCCTGGGCCAAGCAATTCTCTTGTTTCATCCTCCCAAGTAGGTGGGACTACAGGCACCCACCACAACGCCCAACTATTTTTTTGGTCCGGGTTGGATTCAAACCTACCAGCTCCAGTGTATGTGACTGGTGCCCTAGCCGCCTGAGCTACAGTGTGGAGCCTACTATTTTTTTTTTTTTTTAATTTTATTAGAACATAGGAACATAGCCACGCTAGTTTTTTTTTTTTTTTTGCAGTTTTTGGCCAGGGCCAGGTTTGAACCCACCACCTCTGGCATATGGGGGCAGTGCCCTACTCCTTAAGCCCCGGGCGCCCCTGTATTTGTTGCAGTTTGGCCAGGGCCGGGTTTGAACCCGACACCCTCAGTATATGGGGCCTGGCGCCCTACCCACTGAGCCACAGGTACTTCCCATATTGTTTTTTTTTTTTTTTTGAGACAGAGCCTCAAGCTGTCATCCTGGATAGAGTGCCATGACATCACAGCTCACAGCAACCTCCAATTCCTGGGCTCAAGCGAGTCTCTTGCCTCCACCTCCCAAGTAGCTGAACTACAGGCGCCTGCCACAAAGCCCGGCCATTTTTTGGTTGCAGCTGTCATTGTTGTTTGGTGGGCCTGGGCTGGATTTGAACCTGCCAGTTCAGGTGTATGTGGCTGGCACCCTAACCCGTTGAGCCACAGGTGCCGAGCCATACCATTGTTTTTTCAATACACTATTCTTTTGTTAATCTCTGTAGTCACAAGAATGGTTATAAAGTGCCATCAACACATGGGTATGTGTGCTGGGTTAATAGGATGGGTAAAGACTTTTAATGCATTGTTTTTTGGGTTTTTTTTTTTCTTTAGAGAGAGTCTCCCTTTGTTGCCCTCTATTAGAGTGCCGTGGCATCACAGGAACCTCCAACTCTTGGTCTTAGGTGAATCTCTTGCCTTAGTCTCCTGAGTAGCTGGGACCACAGGTGCCCACCACAATGCCCAGCTAATTTTTTGTTGTTGTTGAGGCAGTTTGGCCAGGGCCGGGTTTGAACCTGCCACCCTTGGTATATGGGGCCAGTGCCCTACTCACTGGGCCACAGGTGCCGCCCTTTTCTGGTTTTTTTTTTTTTTTTTGAGACAGAGCCTCAAGCTATCACCCTGGATAGAGTGTTGTGGCATCACAGTTCACAGCAATCTCCAATTCCTGGGCTCAAGCAAGTCTCCTGCCTCCGCCTCCCAAGTAGCTGGGACCACAGGCACCTGCCACAACTCCTGGCCATTTTTTGGTTGCAGCCGTCATTGTTGTTTGGCAGGCCCGGGCTGGATTTGAACCCACCAGTTCAGATGTACATGGCTGGCGCCTTAGCTCATTGAGCCACAGGCGCTGAGCCGGGTTTGTTTTTTTTGAGACACAATCTCAAGCTGTCACCCTGGGTAGAGTGCCATGGCATCATAGCTCACAGCTGCCCCCTACTCGGGCTCAAGAGATCCTCTTGCCTCAGTTTTTCTTTCTTTCTTTCTTTTTTTTTTTTTGAGACATAGCCTCAAACTATCACCCTGGATAGAGTGCTGTAGCATCCGCAGCTCACAGCAACCTCCAATTCCTGGGCTCAAGCGAGTCTCCTGCCTCCGCCTCCCAAGTAGCTGGGACTACAGGCGCCCGCCACAACGCCTGACCATTTTTTGGTTGCAGCCGTCATTGTTGTTTGGTGGGCCCGGGCTGGATTCGAACCCACCAGCTCAGGTGTACATGGCTGGCGCCTTAGCCCATTGAGCCACAGGCGCCAAGCCAGGGTTTATTTTTTTTTGAGACACAATCTCAAGCTGTCACCCTGGGTAGAGTGCCATGGCATCATAGCTCACAGCAGCCTCCTCCTCGGGCTCAAGTGATCCTCTTGCTTCAGTTTTTCTATTTTTAGTAGAGATGGGGGTTTCACTGTTCCTCAACTGGTCTTGAACTTCTGAGCTCAAGCAATCCACCTGCCTCAGCCTCCCGG
>CAUYRH010149443.1:0-29251 GCA_963574655.1 Perodicticus potto
GCTCTGAAGTTGAAGGAGTGATTTCTATCCACTCCAAGTTCTGAGTATTCACAAAAACTTCTGCAAACAAACAAAAACCAAAACGAAAACTATCAAATGAAAAAGAAATATACGACCCCCAAGTTACAGGTAGCTGCTCGGATTCTCAGCTCCTTCCCTGCCAGTGCTATACCACAACTTGGGAGAAATTAGTCAAATTCTTGTTTTCCTGCTCCTCTTTTCAACTGTGACTGTGCTTTGTTTGACAGTAGTTTTCTGTCATAAACTCGTCACTCATTAAGAATGAAGGTTTTGTGTTTAAAATTTATTGCGTTTCAAAAGGTAGTTTCACTGAAGTCATGCACCATTAAATAAGATGAAATGTTCGTATTTATTGTCCTACTTCCTAAGCTGTAACTTGTTTTGCTCTGTGAATTTGCATTGAATCACTCACAAGTCACACTACGTGTTTTTAGTATGGAGACAGCATTTACAGCCCCCCTCGTGCGTCATTACATGGGGTCAGTTTCCACTAGGTCCCACCTGTCTCAGGCTGACTCTTTCATCCGCCTTCCATTATGAGACTGTTTCTCCTTTCTGTAAGAGACGCTGACAGAATCGAGGTGTAACTCCATGGGAAACCAGTCTCCAGATCTTTTTTTTTCCCTCCTTTTTTTTGCATTAGTCATTTCTTGTGAATAGTTTCGCTGTAAATTAGATATTAACTGCACTTAACTTTAAAAAAAATATACATCTCCCTGTTACCTCCTTGAAAGATGGACTTCTATAGGCCTTTTTCAATAGGCTTATGACTGCAGACAAGGGAAAAAAAGTAAAAACAGTACGTGCCTGAAAAAATGATAAAAAAAAATTTTTTTTAAGGTTTAAAAGAGAAACCTGAGCAGCCTTTAATTCTTTAATATGCTTCAATTTTATGTAAATGGGTTTTTGCCACGTGTGTTTGTTCACATTCTAAATGGCTTAATGGGATCCCATGGTCTGTGTCTTCCTGTCACGTGGGCTTGTGACGTAAGCGTTTATCTGGTCCGTGGTTCCTTTGTTATTGTACTGCTGCTGGGAGTGGGCGGTGGAACCCGCCTTTGGGCACTTGGGTTCCTCTTGGGCAGATGGGCAAGATGGGGTTGCCAGTGTGCAAATTCTCACACGTTTTTCTTAACCTATTTGCAGAAACTTTCAAAAGGTGTTTGGTTAAACCTCTTGGCAGTACAGTATTCTTGTATTTGTTAATGTCTGTGTTTAGGTACTGGTACCTTTTTGTTTAAAAAATGTTCTAAGTGTTGGCTTTAAAGTGAATTTATCTTTAGTATGATAGTTATATGAAAATTATAGGATTTGTGTGCAGAGAATTTTTTTATAAAGTGCTTTGTAAAAAAAAAAAAATGTATTCTAGCTTTCGCGGTACATATGTGTGATAACTTTAATATCCATGACAGTTAAGTGCAATTATTTCATCACTCTAAAAATGCTATTTTTGTGTCAGTTCCTGCAGGTGTTTTCATGTCTTTGCAAAGTGACACATTTTGATGCCTTCTTGATAAAGTGGTAGACATTTTGTAGCTTTCTAGAAACTTTGTATTCATACGGTATCAATGAAAAATAAAGAAAATGAAAGTGTGGGTCACCTTTTTTATCTGCAAAAGTGTATATTGTTGGCAATAAAATGTGCTTTCTGTATTGTGAGGGAGATATGAAGGACAGTAAAGAATATTGAAGCTATGGTCCTTTTAAAGTGTCCCCGAGGCTCAATAATTGCCTAACCGAGTTTCTTAAACCACAAGTCTGCCGGCCGGCCTGCCTATCTGTCTCTAGTGCGTCCCTGAAGTCAGCATACACTTTGCAGAGCAGCTTGTCTGTGGATCCCAGACTTACCCTGAGAAGCCAAGTCCTGTGTTCCTTGGTAACCTAACAGGGCCTGAGCACACAAACTCAGCCACTGAGCAACTTGCTAGGCACCTACCAGGAACCAAGGTAGAACAGGGTGGGGTATAGAGATACAGCATGGTTCTTGTCTGGAGGGTGCTTCTGTACTCAGTAGTTGGACTGCAAACTAAGCCATCACCCCTGTCCTCTGTACAGTGGGGCTCATGATTCAGGTGGATGTGACACATGAGCATGACAAAAACCTTGGATTGTTTACTGGGCACTGTGCCAAGTTCATTGGTACAATGTATATATACACTGTATCCTTTAATTTTCACTGTAGTCCCAATGACATTCCCTGAAACAGACCCAGAAAGGATAGTTCATCTAAGGTCTTTACTAGTAAGGGGTAGTACCTAAAATAAGACCAGCCTTACATTCAGACTAGACTCTTGGCCTGCATTTTGGCTCTCTGCACTATGGAAGCAGCTCGAGGATAGCAGAGAAATCTGGCTTGGGGGAAAAGACCTTTCTTAAACAATAATGACCTTGGATTTCTAACAGCGAGACTGAAAGTACCTTGGGATTCTTCAGTTTGTGAACTAGACCTCACAGGGTCTTGCTTCTCCCCATTTCTTTGAAGTTCTAAGGTAAAGCTTACCTGAAGTCCCACCGAGCACTGGAGGGGGGCCGTGAACAAAGGGATAACTTGCCTGCTTCTCTGAGATGGTTTCAATAAGCTGCCATTGGAGAGGAATGCTCAGTTTTCCAGTGAGTTGCTCAGACCAGAGGGAAGGGATATATGAAACACTTTGTTGAAGTCCTTTTTTGTGCCAGACACTTTCACCATTTCCTATAACCCACATATTCTTGAAAAAAGGAATCATTTCCAGTTTTCCCATAAAGAGACTGAGCACCCAGAGAAGGTACAAGCCCTTGTAAAGGGCATAAATGCTGGTAAGTGGCAAGAATTTGCAGGAGGAAACGCCTTCTCATGTTTCTACCTCCTCTTCATTAGTGCCAAAGGTTCCAGGTGCCTTGAGATCAGCAAAAGATTAAATAAACTAACATCGTTTATGGACGGGAAGCGGGGAGGGAAAATGAAGGCTTCTGGCAAGATGAGAGAACAAACAACTTCGCTGGGAACCTCCGGTCATCTCTTCTTGCCTTACTGCTTCAGGGTACTAGATAAGAACACTACTTAATTGAAGGCCAAATTAGCTATTGTGGTTAAGTAATAACTGAGCAACTGGTACAATTCCAATAAAAATACAGTATTGGGCAAGCCTCTGAAGCTTTAGAGTTGGTAAAACTGCCTTCAAGGCCTCCCTTGTTCTGTTCAATGCCCCATATGTTGAGTTTATTTGAGTCATCACAATTACCAAATAAGCTGCTGATGACTTGACTACATCTTTTCAGTAATTCTTCTCCCATTTACTGTGGTTTCCAAGAAGCTCGGATTCATGGTTTGCGCTCTGTGCTACTGGTAAGGAACAAACTAAAATACAAAGGCACAGAAAGATGAAAAAAAAGAAAAAGAATGAAAATATATATCATCAAAACACTAAAATAAAGCTGGTGTGGCTATATTAATCTCAAACTAGTGTAGATGAAGGCAAAAATTACTACTAGAGTTAATGACTATTAATCTTCAAGATAATGCAAGTTTTAATTAACAAAGAATAAAGATGCTAAACCTTTTTTTTTTTTTGGTTTTTGGCCGGGGCTGGGTTTGAACCCCTACCTCTGGCATATGGGGCTGGTGCCCTACTCCTTTGAGCCACAGGTGCCACCCAAAGATGCTACACTTTTATGTGCCTAATGACAAGAGCTGCAAATTATATAAAGCAAAGTTTGACAAATAACCATAGTGGGAAGTTTTTGAACGACTAATCTCATGCAGTTATTTACAGATAAAGCAGACCTCTCTCCCTTACCCCCCCACAAAAAAACACAAATACACAGAACTTGAACAGCATAATGTGCTCTAATTTATGGAAATACAAAACTCATGGACCTAGCAATTAGATACTACACGTTATTTTCAAGTACACGTGGAATTTTGTGAAAATTAACCATGTCCAAGGACAGAGGTCAACAAACATGTCATGGGTCAAAACTGGCCTAGTTGTTATAAATAAAGTTTTATTGGCTCAGCCATTGCTATTCATTGCTGCCCGTGTCTGCCTTGACACTACAGTGGCAGAGTCGATGAATTGTAAAAAGACCCTATAACTCATCAAATCTAAAATAATTATTATCTGGCCTGTTTACCAAAACAAATAAAAAAGGAAATCTCAAGCCAAACAGGAAGGTTCTACATCTAATAGTCCTGAGAAGGTACTCACGTTTTCCTAGGCGTGTAGATACTCTGGCATGCCCTCATGTGGAATCGTAGCATTATTCCTCAGGTGCCCCAGCCTCCCCTCTTACCAGAGGTCTGCCTGTCTTAGCTGTCTGGAAAGGGTGGGTGAGTAATGGTGTTTTTATTGCAGCAGCAGACTGGCTGGTCATCTGATCTTGATACTTTATGATTAAAACAAGCCACATCCCTGATGGCTGTCTGCCTATCTTGTCCCATATTGCCACGGGCTGCCTAGCCATCTCCACGGAGCCCTGTGGGGCTGCACGCCTCGGTTGCCATTCCTTGCTGCCCTTTGTGCCGCCTGGACTCTGCTGGTCCAGCAGCCTATCAATTGTACTCGCACGAGGAAAGCCAGTTCTGCGGCAGTGTTGCCCACTGTCACCCTGGCCTGCGAGCTGTCAGAGTTTCTCTACAGCGTGGGTGCTCACTTGTGCTATTGACTACCATTTTAGGGAAGGGGGTGTCTTCGGCACATGGATGGGTGTTCTGGTCTTAAATTACAAACCCACACCAGAAGCATTGCCTCTTTGAACTGTCTGAGCCCTGCCTCAGTATCTGCCAAGGCGGTTTCGGCACCTCCATTTCATTTCCTTAGACCATTGTTTGCTCCAGGCTTCGAGGAGCTGTCCAGCAGCACATTAGGATCCGCTCCAGGTTTCCGACAGGATATTAAATTCTGAATCGTAGAGGAGCATTGTCCCACATTCTGCTGATCTCTGCTAATCTGGCCCAGGTTTTTGTCTAAGATTTATTCCCAGACATGTTTTCCCAGCGCCTGCTGAGAAGAGTGCAGAGTAGCCAAAGCCTGTAGCTCTTTTCTTGAAGTCCCCGTGTCCCCAGTTGGATGGTGCTGAGGCTTTGCCCTTGTAATTGGTCTAGAAGTGATGAGAGGAGGTAGGGCAGATGTTGGGGGGACACGCTGTTCATCTTGGGAGATGTCCATTTCAAATGAGGCCTGGACGTGGTCTCTAGGCAGGGGAGGCCTGAGAAGAGGGAGTGGACCATTAGCCCAGCAGGTTCCGAGTTCTCAGCATTTCCACCCTGATGTTCCCATCTCACTTTTCAGGGGCCCACTCTTCACCTGTCTGTACCCCCTATCCTAGGAGACAACTGAGAGCTGTCAATGCAGTTTTATTTGTACTTTCTGGTTTGATGTTTAGCAGTCTGTTCTACATCTCCGTGAGCTGAGAGTCGCTTCAGATGCTGCCAGGGAGTTCTTTGACACCCGAAGTTGAGCATAAGACTTCCTTTCATCCTTGCACTTAACTGGGCTTAGTAATAACCACCCTATTCCACAGTCCTTTTGGTCAGCACCACCCCACCCCTCTGGCGCACTAGAGATTGCATTAAGTCAACATGCTCCCTTCCTCAGGGACCAAATACCATTCATTACAGGTGGGAGTCTTAGGTATCATGTTGCCACAACGTATCAAGGGGGTGAACTGTCAGTCCCCCAAGGAGACCCTGAAGAAGAACTCCAGTGCAAAGTTTATTTCAGGGCATCAATAGAGAAAATAGCGCCAGCCACTGTGTGGCTCTCGCCTATGATCCCAGAACTCGGGAAGGCAAAGGCAGGAGGATCACCTGAGTTCAGGAACTTGAGACCAGGCTATGCCAGAGTGAGACCCCCGTCTCTACTAAGAACAGAAAAATTAGTTGGGTACAGTGGCATGTACCGGTAGTCCTAGCCACTGGGAAAGTTGAAGCAGCAGGATGGCTGAAAATACCAGGCATGATGGCAAGTGCCAGTAGTCCCAGCTCCTTGGGGAGAGACTGAGGCAGGAGTTTGAGGCTGCACTACGCTATAATGACATCACCACTCTGTAGCTGAGGTGACCGACCAGGACTATGTCTCAAAAGAAAAAGTTGCTTTGTATGATAAAATTGTAAATCGTGCGCTTAATAAAACAGCCATAAAAGATATGACAAAAATGAGAGATCAGGGTGGCACCTGTGGCTCATTGAGTAGGGTGCCGGCCCCATATAGCGAAGGTGGCAGGTTCAAACCCAGCCTCGCCGAACTGCAAAAAAAACAAAAATAGCCGGGCATTGTGGCGGGCGCCTGTAGTCCCAGCTACTCAGGAGGCTCAGGCAAGAGAATCGCCTAAGCCCAGGAGTTGGAGATTGCTGTGAATTGTGTGACGCCTTAGCACTCCACCATGGGCGATAAAGTGAGACTCTGTCTCTAAAAAAAAAAAAAAGAGGGAGATCAGCAAAAAAATACAAAAGTTCAAAAGCCTATGTCTCTCTCAGTAATTAATGAAATCGGCAAATACCAGAAAAACATGTAGAAAATTTGAAGTCCTAAATATATATATATTTTTTCAGTCACAATAATATGAAGACCACATACTTAAAAATTAAGCAAGTCTGAATATATTTCAAAAGATTGCAACAATATATACAAATTCTCTGACCACAACTCGATTAAGATAGAAATCATTGTAAAAAGGAAAGATCCATGTAATTGGGAATTAATAAATACACTTCTAATTAAACCATGAGAAAAAGAAGTCATGAAAATTAAATATTTTTAACTATATGTTAAAGAAATACTCACAAATATGTGGGATGCACTTAAGGCAGTATTTAGAAAAACAGACATTCTTAGAAACACATGTTAGAAAAGAAGAGTAAAAATGAGATAGGCATTCAATGCATCAAGTTAAAAGAAGAACAAAATAAACACACGAAATAATAAAGAACAAACTAAGAAAGCAGAAAACAAACAATAGAGATAAACAAAGTCAGAAGTTGGTTCTTATATTTATTAATAAAATCCATAAACCCAGGGCAAGACTAAAAAATGAGAGCGTACTAATCCTAGCACTGTGGAAGGCTGAGGTGGGAGGATCACTTGCACACAGGAGTTCAAGACTAGCTTGGGCAACATGGCAAGATCCCATCTTTACACAAAAGATAAATTAGCCAGGTGTGGTGGTGATCACCTATAGTCCTAGCTACTGGGGAGACTGAGGCAGGAAGTATCATCTGAGCTAGGAGTTTGAAGTTACAGTGAGCTATGATCACACCACTACACTCCAGCCTGGGCCACAGAGTGAGAGTCTGCCTTTAAAGACAATTTTTTGGTTAATCCCAGAAGCTTGCTTAAAATACTTCAATGTGTAGGACAAATGAGTCGATTCTAGTCTTAACTTAGGTCTTCTAGAAAGCAGAGTCTGGGGCAAGGTTTAAGATGCTAATAATTTATTTGGAAGATTTAATTAAGATCAGGGCAGTATGAATGAGGAAAAATGGAAGTAAAACAAGGGAAATCAAATACAGTGATGTGATGCATTACTGTACTGACTACCACTTCACTGTAAGCCAAAAGGGACATCATGTAAGCTTCTTGGCATGTAGACTTTTCTGGAAAGTTTGCAAGGAGGAACAGCATCTTGGAGTCGTCAATGGGAGAGACAAGTCCTTGCTGGATAGCATTCCTCCACTAAGAATATTACTGCCAATCTCTCTGAGTTGCACCATCGGCCCCTTAGCAGATGTTCAGGAATCCAGATCCATGCATATCTTATGATGTGCTATTTCATTTAAGTTCAAAAGTGGAGGGGAAACTTGGCTGAGAAGGTGCACACAGTTTGCTTCTAAATATACTCCCCTATTTATTTGGCGTATCAACAAGGACAATATGAAAAAAGGAAAACTATAGGCTAATCTCACACACAAGTAGAAAATTAACAAAATATTAGTCATTTGAGTGTAACAGTGTATATAAAGCATAATGCACCATGACAAAATGGGGTTTATTCTGGGAATGCAAGGTTGGTTTACATGAACAGATGAAAGGAGAAAAATCATAGATCATCTCACTAGATGGAGATAGAAGCATCTAAATAAATTTAATGTCTGCTATGTCCTGAGTATTTGCGTCCATCCCTTTCACACACACACAACAATCACATGTGGAAGCTCTAATTTCCAATGTGATGATATTTTGAGGGAAAGCCTTTGGAAGGTAATAAGGGTTAAAGAAGGTCATGAGAATGGGGCTCTTATGATGGGATTGGTGTCCCCATAAGAAGAGGAAGAGAACAGAGGCTTCCCTCTTCACTATGTGGCGATACAGCAAAAAGGAGACCAACTCAGAAGACGTGCTCAACAGACACAATCTTCCAGCACCTTGACCTTGGACCTCTTAGCCTCCCCAACTGTGAGAAATAAATTCTTGTTGTTTAAGCCTAAACAACAGTGTCTGTCATGGTTTCTTAAATCTTCTTGGCAAATTAGGACTAGGAGAAGCCTATCTGAACTGGTAAAGGGTATCCACTAAAAAAATATGTAATAACCTTACAGTGAAAGTATTTATTTTGATACTGGGAATGACATAAGAATGACAATATTCTGCTCAACCTATCAAGGTTCTAGAGAGTGTAGTAAAGCAAACAAAACAAACCCCAATACATAAGGATGAGAATCCAATCTATCATTATTTTTAGATGATAAACTTGTATATGTAGAAAATCCAAAAGAATATACAGGTATGTTGTTAGAATTTAGAAGCAAATTTTAGCATGTTGCTAGATACAAAACATCAGAATGAATTGCATTTTTGTACAATGGTAACAAATAGAAAACTTTTAAATGATGAAGCACTAAAGTGTAAATCTAATGAAAGTTTTATGGAGAAAACTTTATGTAAGAAAATTTTATGAAAAACAGTATTAAAATGCTATCAAAAACTTAGAGGCCATGCACAGTGGCGCATGCCTGTAATCCCAGTGTTGGCAGGCCACAGCAGGAGGATTGCTTGAGGTCACAAGTTCAAGACTGGCCTGGGGGACATAGTAAGACCCTACCTCTGTAAAAAATAAGATAAAGTGCTTGCTTCGGCAGCACATATACTAAAATTGGAACGATACAGAGAAGATTAGCATGGCCCCTGCGCAAGGATGACACGCAAATTCGTGAAGCGTTCCATATTTTTAAAATTGTTTTCACATAGTAAATGAGAAAATATCATGAATGTTATATTAATCAGGTTGATAAAAATATCTCCGATTGTATGTGAAGCCCGCACACTGTACTCCATGACTGAATTATTGTACAGTTATGACTCAATAAAAAATAATTAAAAAAAAGAAAGAAAATGCCATGAAAGCTATTTTAAAAAGTTTGATGAAAACATTTCATATTATATATGAAACCAGCACATTGTACCCCTTGATTGCACTAATGTTTGCAGCTATGATTTAATAAAAAAAAAAAAAAAGCACACAGTTATATGGTAAAAAAAAGAAAAATATTAGATTAAAAATAACAATATAATAACACAATAATTTTAAAATTATAGTAGTGATACATGAAAGATAATAACTTCTCTTTGGAATAAAAAAGGCATTCTTCAGAAAATTGAGAGCAAATTTCTGAATGAAAATACTGAATGTTTTAAACATGTTAGCATTTCACAAAGGTTCACAAATTTAACATGTCTCATTATTAAAAGAACTATAAGTTATTACCAAAATAAATCTACATTTCTAATAAAAAATAAGTCTAGAAGAGACACCAAGAGAAAATTTAAATAAAAGTGGGTTTTATCAACCCAGGAATTTGAGCACCAGAACTAAACCACCTTACTTTGAAATGATGTTTTTCAGCATCTAAGTAAATGATGAATAGAGAAAAGTAGGTTGGGAGTGGCATCTCATGCCTGTAATCCTACCCCTCTGTGAGGAGTGAAGATCCCTTGAGCTAAGGAGTTTGAAATCATCCTGAGCAAGAGTGAGACCCCCATCTCTACTAAAAACAGAAAAAAAATTAGTTAGCATTGGGGCAGGTACCTGTAATCCCAGCCACTGAGGAGGCTGAGCAGGAGAGGCAGCTACTTGAGGTTGCTGTAAGCTAGGCTGATTTCATGCATTCTAATCTGGGCATAAAAATGAGACTCTTTCTAAATAAACAAAAATAATTGAATAAATAAATATTAAATAGATAAATAAAAATCAAAAAGAAAAGTAAACACAAATGGCCCTCTACAAATGAATGAAAACTTGGGTAAATGCAAATCTCTGTTAATAAATTAAATAACAAAAGAATATTTCAAAGATATTGGTAAACTAGTAAATAAAATTATTGTCTACATACAGTTAAACTCAAAAATATTTTGAAAAATATTCTCTACATACAGTCAAATTCAAAAATAGTTTGAAAAATATTTAATGAACAATCAATAATGAACCTGCCTTAATGTTTATTCAGTGAATATATATTATAAGAGTGATAAAAACAATGAATAATGAATATTAATTTACAGATCCCACAAATACATTTATATACATAAATAATTTATATAATTAATATGCATATAATCATAGGTACATAGGCCCACATATGCATTTGCAATCAACAGACATTATAAAAATTAAAAGATCACATAGGCAAAAACTTTATTTTTTAAATACTTTCCAGTTATTAGGAGTTACAGGTGTTTTATGTTTTTTACACAAATTAAGTCAAGGTTAAAAACATGACCCGTACTCAGACAGTATGCACAGTCAGAGTCAGAACCTGCTGACCCTGACCGGGTTGAGAATCCACAGAAAAAATGACCTGGGAATCAGGAGATTCTATAAAAGCTTAAGACAGAGTCTGAGAATGCCTGGAGAAATATGAAAATTATCTCATGCTGAGTGGCTAACTGGGACAATGCAGCAATTCTCTGACTTCTTGGGAAGGCTTTTATTGATTTCCTACAAAAGTGCATATGCAAAATGCAAAAATGCCAAAAGATAGGGTTAAAAGAATCCCGTGTGTACAGGAAGATTGGATAGAGAAAGAGGTTGGGTAAAAGAGGTTGGGATTGCTAAACAAATGGAGGCCAGAGTATGTAGAAAGGAAGAGGAGAAACCCAGTTTCAGCTCCACTGGGGAAGCAAGAAAGGTTCCCAATCTACTGCAGATTAGGAGTTCAAAGGATTCAACTCTGTTTCAGTGCACTGTACCCAATAGGTGTGAGTTTTACCCTTATCTCCTTGATGTTTATAAAGTTTGATTATCGTTGAGATTTACTTACATGCCTTGTAACACTCACCTGTTGATCAGTCAGTTCCCAACTAGTACTAGTGCCTGTGTTTGCTTCTTCATTCTTGTGATGTTTCACTTTAAAGAATGGCCACCAGTTCCTTCCAGTTTGTCACCAAAAAACACAAGATCATCATTTTTCTTTATGGCTAAATAGTTTTTGTAGTATTTATATAACGAGTTTTATTAATTCATTCATAAATTTGTGGGATGTTGGGTTGGTTCCGCGAATTGATTATGAATTGTGCTGTTACAACATTGACGTCTGAGCGTCCTTTCTCTAAAATGACTTTTTCTCCTTTGGGTACATACACAGCAGTGGGGGTGCTGGGTCAAAAGGTCTACTTTGAGTTCTTGGAGGTACATTAACACAATCTTCCAAAAATATTATACTGTTTTGCAGTGCACCAACAACGTGTAAGAGTTTTTTTCTCCCTGCATCTGTTGTTTTCTACACTTTTACTATTAGCCATTCTTGTTGGAGTTAGGTGGCATCTCATTGTTATGATTTGCATTTCCTTAGTGATTAGAGACCTTGAAACTTTTTTCCATAAGTTTGTTGGCCGTTAGTATATCCTCATTTGAAGTTTCTGTCCATGTCTTGTGATCACATTTTTAATGTTGTTTAGTCGTTTCTTGCTGATTTGCTTAAGTCCATTGTAGATTCTGGTAATCGGTGCTTTTTTAAATGTCCTTTATTAGTCCCATTCTGTGGGTTGTCTATTTGTTCTTTTGATTGTATCCTTGGCTGAGAAAAAAGTTTTTAATTCAATTAAATTCTATTTATTTATTTATTTATTTATTTATTTGTCATTGTGATTGCTTTTAGGGTCTTCTTGATTCTTTGGCTAGGTTGATATCTTTAAGAGGGTTTTCAACATTTTATTCTAAAATTGAACTTGCATTTTAATAATCATTTATCTATAAAATAATTTAGCTAAATATTTGGGAGGTATACCTGCTAAAAAATCTGTTTATCTTTTCATAACCATCCACCTATCCATACATCCTATTATCCATTTATTCATCTATTTATCACTCTATATATCGATCCATCAATTTAGCTGTTTTCTGCATTACAGTTGTTTAAAAGAATCATAAATGACTTTGATTGGTTTTTCCTTCCATTATTTACTATTTATTCAAATATTTATACTTTTACTAATTAGGCATGTAGGGGAGAAGTTTTAAAAATTTGGAAATAAATAGGAAATTAATATTTAGCTCTTTTTAATTAAATTTTGTGACAAATGGTAGACTTAAAATAGAATAATTATTCAGTGGTTAAAACATTTATTTTGAAATAACTATTATTTCTTAGATCTATAGCTATTGTTATCAAAAAATTTTTATATGAATCATCTATGTAATTTTCCAAAAATGTTCTATTTTATGCCATACATTTAGGTGTAGTAATTCTTCTTCTTCTTTTTTTTTTTTTTGACAGAAAGAAAGTCTCACTTTGCAACCCTCGATAGAGTGCTGTGGCATCATAGCTCACAGCAACCTCACACTCTTGGGCTCAAGTGACCCAGTTGCCTCAGCCTCCCAAGTAGCTGGAACTACAGGCCCCACCACAACATCCAGCTATTTTTAGAGATGGGGGTCTTGCTCTGGCTAACAGTGCTCTCAAACTCGTAAGCTTAGGCAATCCACCCACCTCGGCCTCCCAGAGTACTAGGGTTATAGGTATGATCCACTGTGCCGGGGATTGGCCTGAAGCAATACAGAATGTTTCTCATGAAACAGATATAGTAAAAGTAAAATTTCAAATGGGTGTTTGGTCTAGTTCGTTGTTTAAATAAATTCTCGGCTCCTCCACTTTTATTACTATGGACTTGTCTATAATGAACCATATCTTATATTGCCACTCACAAGTTTGAATAATTAAGTTCACAAACTCAATCTTGAGAAAATGTTACATACCTCATTGCTGAATTACTATGGCCAGGTTCAAAGTACTCCCCTTGGGAAGATAAGCACTAAAACCAGCACCTGGCCTACGCTTCGAAGAAATTTGGAACTCTTCCTCTGGAATAGCCAGAGCTGTCACTGTAGGAAGTTTGACAACTGAGTTTGCAAACTCATTCTCGAAACAGTGCTTTGAACTGTGGCGTAGGAACTGCTGTTGGTGCGTAGCTTACCATAGGGAGTACTGTAAAGATGACAGTAGTGATACTCAGCAATGAGGCATGAGGTGCCTTTTCCTAGAATGAATTTATGAACTTAATCATCTGACCTCACATGATAGTGAAACAATATACATTCAATCTGCATTTCATAATTCAAATATACAGTATTTTCTTCGATAAAAGTCCTGCGTCAAATGAAGACATGTAGTCCATTCTGACATCAACCTATGTAGTTATTTTGTAACTACCAGCTATTTAGATAGTTATAAGTCTTGCATCAACAATAGATTTTAAAAAGTCAAATTAGTTTAATAAACAGAAATAAAATATTTGTTTGGTTCAAGTAAAGGCAAATTAATCTAAGATTTTAATTTAATCCCATGGTTAATGTCCACCAAAATTTGTTTCTCATCTGTCTCAAACAATTACATTTTTATGTGAATATTTAACAAAATTCCACATTCTCATTAGTAACAAAACATGAAAAAATGCTGGCACTGTACGTGCACTGTCAAATGCGATGATAGTTAGCTTTTCTGCATGTAAAAATGTCATTTCTTCATTGTGGTCTATGAGTTTATGATAGTTTGAACTTTGTTATTTAATTTAATTCATTGCTTAATTACTGCTTTCCCATAATGATTATACTGTGGTTAATATGTTAGCATAGCAGTATTCCCAGATAGTTTTTTGTTTGTTGGGAGGTTGGGTTTGGGGAGGCAGAGTTAATACTTTACATGAAATATCTTACTTTATAACAGTGAAATTGCTTTCTCTTTTGTCTTATGATTTTTTTTTGAGGTGAAATTTAAGTTTTTGTGTGAGTAGTACTATTATATCTATCTTAAGTGTCTTGCTTATACTATATCACATCATACCTGTGTTTAATTCTTAATAAATTGTTCACTTGTTGAAAAAAAAAATAAAGTTTGTGTTTTCCCCTAATTCATATGTTAAAATCCTAACCCCCAATGTGGTGGAATTAGAAAGTAGGGCCTTTGGGAAATCATTAGATAATCAGAATGGGGCCTTTATTAATGGGATGGGTGTTCATTTATAAGAGAGACAATATTGAGCCCTCTGGGCCTGGTTTTGGCCATGTCATGGTACAATGGGAAGCCTGCAACCTGGAAGTGGGCGCTGACAAAAAACCCAGCCATGCTGGCACTCTGATCTTGGATTTCACAGTCTCCAGAACTATGACAAAAAATATTTATATTGTGTATAAACCACCCAGTTGATAATACTTTATGATAGCAGCCTGAACTAAAACAGAAAGACACTAAAAATAAGAGCAATTTTTTTTTTAGTGGTTACTATATATCTGGCGATTTTCTAAGTGTCCTATAGTGATCGCCTTACTTACAAGCATCCTATAAACTTAGCATGCCCAGGCTGTAGGTGTTGTAGTTACCAACATTTTACAGAAGAAGAAAAAATTAAAAATGTTTTTAGTAAACTACTAAGACCTCCAGCTAATAAGGAGCTTTTAAAACCTGGCATAATTCTAATAACTCTATAACATGCCATTTCTACATTACAGAAAATTTTAGGCCCAAAATAAATGATTTGAAAATTTTGCATGAACACTCCAGTAATTTTACTCTCTATTCCACTCCCACATCCTATGTTACGCAGTGGCTGTTTGAGCTGTCAATAAACATAGTTGTGTTTTAATAAATATTTTTGATGGGTTAATACCTTACAATAAAGAACATATAACAATTAAAAAAAATGTCATTCCTTTTCAATATAGAAGACCTCTAGAAATTAATCAAAGCATTCTGACATCATTTCTTAGCTCATACTTACAAATTAATATAAAATATTTGCCCATATATAAGGTAAGTAATAACAAAGATAGTGTAGTAGAAAATTAAGAAGAAAGTGAAAAAGCATTGTTTAAATTTAGGTCCTATGGTGTTTGTTATAAGACTGGTGTGGGAGTTAATAGTTGCTTAATGAAATCATACCATAAACCAGATTCATTAAGCTCTTAGTCTCTTACTATATTTTAGTTTATATGCTAAAATATTTAAAGAATATTATTATTTTGCAGCACCTGTGGCTCAGTGACTAGGGTGCCAGCCCTGTATACCAAGGGTGTCAGGTTCAAATCTGGCCAAACTGCAACAAAAAATACCTGGGTGTTGTGGTGAGCACCTGTGGTCCCAGCTACTTGGGAGGCTGAGGCAAGAGAATCGCCCTAGCCCAAGAGCTGGAGGTTGCTGTGAGCTGTGATGCCATAGCACTCTACCAAGGGCAACAAAGTGAGACTCTGTCTCTAAAAAAAAAAGAGAAAAAAAGAAAATCGTAACTAGCTGACAATCTATTACACATTTTGTTTTGCATTATATTTTTGACCAGGGATGTGGTCTTTGATGATATATAATTGAGGTCCTTATAGCAGGGTTCCTATGGTGTTTCCTTACATACTGTTAGTCAGTCTGGGCAATCCATTAAAACAGCTGATTTCCTCTTTGCTTACACAACAGCAAATGTGATTTTTTAAAATATTAATTTTATAATGTCAGGAAAAATATTTATAAAATACATTATTCAAAATATCAATATAGCTGCTGAAAGATGAATACATTTGTCATTGCAACAGGTTACAATTTCTTTGATTAATTTTTCAGTACTATAAAAGATATTATGGAGATATTTACCTTGTAACATGTCTACTGTTTTAGAACACTTAATTGGTTTCCTTCAGGACATTATTTGTAACTTGCTAATACTAAGTAAAGAGAAGCATTTTGACTAGATATATTAAAGCTTATTTTGACAGACAAGTGATAAGACAATAATTTCATACCATTTTTATTTCTCCTTTTGTTTCAAATTTATATAAGCATAACAAAATAATGCAGATTTTATTTTATAAAATTAAATGTCTTTATTTTTGTCCTTGTGAGGTTGATGAATAAAAATTCCTTCCTTTCTTTGAATGCATAGCACATACAAAGTTGAAGGCAATGTTTTGACGTAGATAGATAGATAGATATGTTAGTTTCATCTCTAAATTACAATATATGTCCACTAAATCAGAATTTGTGAATTCAATCACATATCGAATCACCCAAATAATTACTTTGTGTGTTTATTTTTTAACCTGCTTACAATAACTATAATTAACATTACTTTTGATAGTATTCCTTTTGGGTGTGTCTATGAATGCATGTGTATTTATAGTTTGGGGTAATTTGTCAGTTTCGTGAAAATAAAATAATGTTAGATGTTTTCTGTTTTCTTTGGCCAATCAAAAAGATTATAGTTTATCAATCAAGGAATTTACCTTCTAACCAGTAAACAACATACACCATCAATTCTCATTTTTTTTAAGTAGCTAAAGTCACCATAAACCCCACATTATGAACAGTGCTACTAAAAGAAATACAGAGTTATGTTCATATTAGCTTATGGTCAAAACATTTCCCCAAACTTACTCACACATAATCTGTTTCAGGTATATTTCTGTTTAAAGATACCTTACTTAATGTATGAGGTTCAACAGTGAAGTTCGCAAAGTCATCCTGGAAAATGTGCTATGTCTCTCGTTGGTGAATATCATTACGGTCACCCTGGAAGTACTCCCCTTGGGAAATCTTGCACATCTACCTGTGCCTGGCCCTCCCATCAAAGCACTTTTACTACCGAGTATAGCAATCAGCCTTTTATTTTAAGGGAACACATACAAAAGCTCAAGATATTCTCTAAGAGTGTTAACCCCCTATGTGACTATGATAACAAAGTTTTCCACAGACCTTTATTGAATATTTAATGTGGGCAAATGATAAGCCTGTTTTATGTTAATTAATTCAGAGCTTGCTAGTTAATGCAGCAAAACTTAACTTATCCTAAGCAATACAGATACAACAACATCAACAAAAACAATTAACTGAGAGCTTCTTAGTATTTTATTAAGCCAAATAAGTCATTCATTTACTATCTTTTAAATGAGAGCTTAAGTTCTCGTCTAGAGACTTTGCTCGTGGCAGAGAAAGAGAGAGAAATTCTGAAATGCTTGATTGCTACAAATGAAATATAAATATGAAAATAAATTTCATAAAGTATTTATTAACAGTGATAAATCTAAAGAGAAAAAATAAAACAAAAAAGCAAAATAGAGCACATTGTGAGAGATGATTACCGCTTTAGATAGGATGTCTTCCCTGAGTAACATTAAAGAAAATACTTGATGTTAGCCAGGAGAAAAATGTAATTCTTGCAGTTACATTTAGAGGGTACAGAAAATCCCAAGCAAAACAGTGTCTCCTTTGTTCGAAAAGAGCAAGAAACATACCATCAATTGGAGATAATTTTTCTCCGCTTTGAATATTTTACTGCAAACTTCTACTTGGTTACTCATTCAAATTAGAAGAATTTCTCCAGAAACATTGCCATTTTTGTAATTAGCAATTATTTATTTTTTTTCTACATCAAACATTATTTATGACATTCCCCCATCACCCCCAAAAAGAAGACTATGAGAAAGCCAGTAATGGACATACATGATGAAAACATGTTTCAAAAGGAAATGAGCACCAATTTCAGAATGATAGAATATATTTCGTTATTTTTCAATGACTGGAAGGGTAGTCAGAGATGGACTTGGAAGGATTATTTTTTAGGAGCTTCGTATGTCACCTTCTTTATCTTTCTTGCTGGACGCATATCGAAATATCATCTCCAACACTTTTAGAGATGAAGAATTTCAAGTTCGTTTCATCTCCATACTATTCATCTGTTATTTCTGAAACTGTGAGGATTTCATAGATGACAAAGGAACTCATGTATTCCATTCATTTGTGCCACATTATAATTTTCTAAGACAGTCCTCAAATCTTAATACCATAATACAAAAATACTCTGTGTAGTGTTCATATTTTGCAAATAACTTTTCATCAAATCATGAATTGGTTGCACTAAATGGAAAGCTCCGTGTCTCCCTTTCCAACTATCCATCCTCCCTCCCTCCCTTCTCCCTTTTTCCTTCCTTCCTTTCTTCTTTCTTTCCTTTGTTCCTTTGTCCCCCTTTTACTTCCTCTTTTTTTGTTGTTATTTTTGAAGAGAAGCTGACATATATTGCTAAAGAATTATCTTTCTCTATCAGTTAGCAGATTAAAGAATTTCTATATACAATAAACACTGAAGCTAGGCTATTTTTGTCTGTTAAATTGTATAACCTAAATAAATAAAACATCTGTTCCTACTCTGAAAAATAATCTTGGGGATTAATTTTAGCCTCGTGAGATAACATCAATGGAGTTACCTTTCTCAAAAGTTTCTCTATTATACTTTAAAGCCAGGACTATAGAAAGTAGATTTTACTTATTTACTGATAACTTTTACTGAGGAAAATAGTCTGAAATATGATGAAAGTTATAAAAGAAAGAAAAGTACACTGTGAAATGAACTGGAAAAACAAGAGGTTCTGTGACAAATACGGCAAACAGATTGACTGTTGTTTGGTTTTTATAATGGTCCTTTGAACCCACCCTATTTTGACTGATCCTGAATCCTTGCTAAAAGCACCTATATAATTCAGTTTTCTTGTCGTCCTTAGATTCAACTTTATTGTGGTCCCTTGAATGAATTTAGTGAATTGACTGTTGTCATGGACCATTACATTCTAAACATAGGGTTTCATTTAATAATAAAAGTAACCCCTAAAACTGGATTCATATAGGATATTTCCAAATATTCTTTCTATAAATATATCGTAATTTATTCTTATGACTACATTGTGACAATAAAAATATATTGTTTTTCCAACATTGGCAAGGAAAAAATTGGAATTGTTACAAAATAAACTCCCCAAATTCTAATTCAAGAAACATTCATTTACAAGATAGCTGTACTATAAAAAGCTATGACTCTCTGAAAAGATTGGCTTATAATTTAGAGGCTTTTTATCTGGGACTCTATTATAAGATTATAATGAATAACAAGTACTCAGAATAGTTATTTTAGAAAGTTTATTATTGCTTATTTATAAGTTGGAATTACCACTGCTAAGTTCATGTATACTTCGCATATGTGTGCTCAGATGCATTCACACACATACATATAGACAGAAACATACAAAATATATACAATAAAGAGATTTATATAAGATTTGCACATGATGCTTTCTGGAACACTGGTCTTAATTATTTATGGTAGGTTAAATCTTACTGTCATGAAGTAATATCAACGTGGTCCTCAGGCTGTCCTGTTGAACATATAGCTGTCTGTCTACATATGATTTGAAGAAACATACTCGGGGAGCTGTCATAGTAAAGAAATTAAATAAATTACTTTAGGAAGAAATAAATGTGTTTCTCAGTAAAGACATTAAACACTTTGCATGATAGTATTTACTCGGGTAAAATATAAGAGAAGATGGGAACCCACGGAGGTAATCAGAGCTCCAAAACCATGTTTGCTTTGAGGTAATTCACAGAACCTGGTTTAGGCTGTGGTTTGCTTTATGGGCTACTGGGAATGAAAGGCAAAGCCCAGACCAAAAGAAAAGTGAAAAGTTAAGTAGGAAGACAACCCCTTATAGCAGAGATCCCACAGGTTTATCTCCTTTGGAAGCAAACAAGTCCCACCTTTCAACCCTAGCTGACTGCAGTTAAGAGGTATCACACAGTCAAGGAATGGAAATAATTATTCATGCGAAGTTATCATAATAAACATGCCCTCATGTGGATTTGCAGCACAAATTCATATTATCTATGCTATACAAAAAACAAAACACGTTAAAAAAGATCAAGCCATGAATTTAGTTAAAAGTGTCATGGACTAATAGTCTCCTGGTTGCCTGAAAAATGAAAACCCCTTTTCATTTTGAAGGAATAATTCATTATCCAAGGCTCGAAATAATTTTCACAGATATTTTTTCAGAAATAATTTGGAACACAAGCAGAAATTCTTTGCATGTGTGAATATTTGGTTTTCCATGCGTGTGAAGGGGATGGGGTGATAGAAAGGGATGCCTTTTCACCACTCCGGCCATAGTTCATGGTACACAGTGAAAAGTCAATAGACAATATCTAAAATGGAAAACTCAGGAAATAGTAAAATGACAAAGTGAGCTGAATTCAATGTAGTGGAAAACAGAAAACAAATAACTTTATATATTTTCTTTTTCTGTCTCTCTCTTTGTATTGTATATATTATCTCTTTTTCACCACTTTAGAGAGATCTTTTAAGCAACCTTTGCAGTATTTGTGTAAAGCAGCATCACTTTCAATCACAAGAAGAATCCCTACTCCGTTAACAAAATGCCCAATCTAGTATCAATGCAGTAAACTCTTGTTGACTTTGTCTCATCTCTTTTCCACACTATCTCAAATCAGCGTGCATCTGCAGCAAGAGTGAAGGGTCCCAGTCATTGGCTTTAATCTCATGGGAATTAATCTCATGGGAGGTCTCTGGACCTCCTAATGTTCCTGAATTCTGTCTTCTCTGGAACTCCACCTTACTGCCACACCCCACACTGTTATCTTCTCTGCCTGAAAATGTTAATCATTTTTCTTACCTTAAGTTTTACTTCCTTGCAATTCCATTCTCTGTGATACAGCCAGAGAAAAAATTATTATCAAAAGGCTATTTCCTTTGTAAGAGAGGAGAGTATCTTATGAGCAAATGGGACATGGAACATGGAGTCAGAGAGAGGGAGAAAAAGAACAAAGAACGTTTAAAAGAAGGTTAAAAAAATAAATAATGCATCAAGACAGAGTAAAATCCTCCCATTCCCAATAGAAACTCATCCAGAATACACTCATTTTAAAAGAAAGGTGTATTGAGTTTGCCGTAGCAAGATTAATTACACTGCGGGGGACAATCACGGATGTTTAATAAGGGAGAGTTGACAGGGGCATTATGATATTAAAGACATATTTAAAAGTAAGGGAACATTTCAGAATTTGAATGGATATTAATTTGGTGATTGGCTATCTCAAAAATCTTTATCCAGGGAGGCAAGAATATTAAAGCATAATGTTATTTCTCACTAGTAAAGCAGCAGTGATCACTCATAAACAGAATGATGTTAGTGGGGACAGCTCCACTAACTGTGACGGATGTACGGTTACCCAAAGGACCAATTTCTTTCTCCTTGAAAGAGAAGGAAAGAGAAGGAATTGCCTGGACCCATTAGTCACCTAATAGATATTGGAGATTGTAAATAGGCAGGGTTATAGTTCTGCTTGCTTCTATGATAAGGGCAAGCATTCCAAATTATTTAAAATTATTATTCCAAATTATTTGAATTATTATTAATCAGTAATAGTTCTTTTGGCAAGCAAGGGCACTATATGGAGCAAAGGAGGTTAAAGTGCTGACAAGATTTAGGGAGAGTGACATACCATGAAATATATTATGAAATATGGACAAAATGTGAAAAAAGAAAAATTGGAAACTATGTCAACTTAAAGAAGTCTAAAATATAATGACATCACGTGATTTGGACTCAATCCTGGGCCAGATAAAAGGAGCATTAGTAGGAGAACTGGTAAAATTTGGGGGAGAAAAATACATCTATTATATAAATAGCATTTTACAAAGGATTATTTTGTGATATTTGTCACCGAACTGTGGGCATTTAAGAAAATATCTTTTTAAGTAATACACAAGTAATATACACAGTCATTCAGAAGTAAAGGAGTAACTGACCATGTATTCTTAAATGTGTGTGTGTGTGTGTGTGTTTGGTAAAAATATGTAGGATACAGATTAAAGTTTGGTAAAATACACAACTAGAATATATGTAAAAGTTGTAAGAATTTTCTTTTAATATTTTTATATATCTTGTGCAAAATTCAAATGCTTCAAAATAAGCAGTTAAAATCTGAAAAGATTATGATATATAGTGCTGTTTGATAAAAGTCAAATTCAAAGAAGCTTTTACATAAGAGTGAAGAAGTTCTGGTTTGGAATAACTCCATCACACCAAGGATCCTAGAGGTTCTGGCACTCTTTAATCCCACTTTTGTGAAATATGAAAAATGAGTATTTCCATTTGACCGGTAAAGCACTATGTTCAGGAAAATAGTCAGCTAAAATTATTTACTTGTGGTACTGTTAGTAACATTATTCTTTTTTTTATTAATGTATAGAAACTCATTTCTCATGCAAAAAGGTAAGTTTGTATATACATAATTCAATTTTTACAGTTAGTGTTGAAATTTAAGATACACTATGTAGTTACTGCTTCTATGTGATACTATGTGACTCCTGTTTGGATTGGGCATAGATCTTTGGCTTCCTTGGAGAAATACACCAACCAATGGAGCCAAACGTCCAGCCACTGTAAGACCACACTCCCCACACTGAGTGATTAACAAAGTGGACCTAGGGAAGGGAAACTGATAAATTAGTATCTAAGTCCTAGTTTGGAAAACATAACTAAACAAAAAGTAAAATAAATACATATTCAAAATTCAACTGAAATACTTACCATTCTTTCTAATTAATTTCATTTTAATGCAATTTTATATTTTATTAATATATTTTCACACTAGGACTTATTTCATGAAGATATAATTAAATATATTTTAAATAAAATTTTTCTCCTGCCTTTCATGATTTTCTTTTGAGAGAATATCTAAAACTAATATTATTTATGAAGAAATTAAATAGAAATTTTGGAATGGTGCAAACCTCATTATTTCTTTGAATACAAGTAATTAATGAAAACATGTAGTTGTTTAAGCTAAGTTTTAAATTCATGTATGTGAGGTTATGTAGAACTCTTGACCACAGCTGATGATCTAACAGTTAATAAATTATTACTTGCCATAGATTATATTGATTTTTAAGTAACTCCTTGTCTATTAATAATACACCCAAATTAATTTCATAGTGTTTTGTGTTTTGCGCTATAGTTTCTCCTGAGAATTTAGTAATCATGTCTTAGCAATGATTAACACATTATCAGTTGGTTATTTGTGACAAAATTTTTATGTAACTATTGGTATTGGCTTAGATTTGGAGCATATTCCTGTATCCTCATGGACATACTAATGTACATATTCTAACACAAAATGAATCAGTTAAAACCTCAACTGTTGACAGATGACACATTTCAATAAAGTTTTTTGTTGTTTTGTTTGTTTTTGAGACGGATTCTCACTTTGTCACCCTTGGTAGAGTACCATGGCATCACAGATCACAGCAATCTCAAACTCCCTTTTTTTTTTTTTTTAAACAGTCTCATTTTGTCACTCTTTGTAGAGTGCTGTGGTGTCATAGCTCACAGCAACCTCAAGCTCTTGGACTCAAGTGATTCTCTTACCTCAGCCTCCCGAGTAGCTGGGAATACAAGTGCCCGCCACAGTGCCCAGCTATTTTTAGAGGCGGGGTCTCACTCTGGCTCAAACTGGTCTCAAACCTCAGGCAATCTGATAATCTACCTGCCTCAACCTCCCAGAGTTCTGGGATTATAGGTGCAAGCCACCACACCCGGCCTTTGAAAAGTTTTTACTTGTACGCAAATTAATTATAAGGTATGGGTGAATTAGGTATACTGGAAACTCAAGTGTTAGGGTGAAATTGAGTTTCTTGTAATAGCAGCAATGAACATACATATATATAAATATATATGTATATTATATTTTATATAAATGTATATATGTATAAGTATATATGTGTATATATATGTTTATATACATACAAAATGTGTATACATACACATACACATACAGAGGATGCGAAATATGTGGACACGTTGTAAGAAAAAACTGTATTAAAACTGTAATATCAATAGTTTTTTAACTGTATTATATTTGCAATATTCACATCGTGTTTAACATCTGCAATTATAAGAGCAGCTTATAGTGGTTTGTATTCATCTTTTTTTATCAGTATATATTGAATATTGCAATTTTAATACAGATTTTTTTCCTTTCTTAAAATATATATACATTTTCTGGCACTCTCTGTATATGTGTGTATGTGTGATGTGAGGTTATGGGAACCAAAAAGCAAAAGACTTGGAGGATTAGTCATCTTCAGTCAAGGAGCACAGCCAGCTGTGATGAGCTCACTGGGAGGAAGCCTGAGGGGATAATTTCTCTGACCTATCTCTCCTCTACCCTTCAGATTTCCTAGGGAAGCTAACCTTTAGTGTAACCAACCAGAAGCCAGAGGGCCTGGGAGTCCTGCTGACACAGCCACGTGTGCCGGTGTCCTGAGTGAAGAGTGGGACAGGCAGGGTTGGAGAGCAGTCATGGAGCAGCAAGCAGGAGAGAGCTGTATTTAGAAGAGTATGAATTGGTTGCAACACAGATTGACTAACAATGCAGGAAAAATAATTTTCTCTTTGGAGAAGAATTTAAAAATTATGCAAACAAGGAATGAGGTCGTAGAAAAAGTTCAGCTACCTGGTTTTAATTTAGATCCTAATCATAACTAAAGAACAAATGAATTTGAAAAGAGAAAATATATCAGAGACAAGCCCAGGTGGCAATTTATCTGGGCCAGGGTGTGGAGGGCTGAGGGAAACCACACATGATTCTGAAATGTGCTTGCATGGGTGCAAGTGTGCCCAATGTATGTAATGCACAATGTAAACTTGCGCTGCTCAGCACACAATACTCCAAATAAGACTTTGAAGCAACCCCTTACAGACAATCATAATAATAAATTTCTCAGATTAAGCCATTATAAGAGGTCTTCCAGTTAGTGATAGTTGTATAAGTCATCCTAAGGCCATTTTACGGATGTTAGCAGTTTGATTGGAGACAGCTATTCACCTGGGACTAAATTCTAAAGTTCACAAATATGTAAGACAATGCTCCAGAAAATGTCCTCATTATGTATTTGCTATGCTTGATGCTGTATTATTAATAGTTACAGGAGTTTTAGTTTAGATTACCAAAGGAGAAAAAGATTGCAAAGCATTAGACCTTTAGCATCACTTTTATAAGAATCAACTGTTTGAAACAATAGACCTGTTCTCATAATTGATGAATCTGAAAATTATGTAATTGTTAATATTAAAACTCCATTCTGACTATATAATCATGAAGTACTGACTCACAATTGTTACTCTAAATAATAGTAACAATTAGGGCTAATTTAGGAAGTATTCTAACCAAAATGGTACTAAAATGCTGGTGAAAGTCAGTAAATGGTATTCTTACTGTTTTGGAGGAAGGTCAAAATATTGATAACCTGCAGCCTGTGGGCTGCATGCAGACTATGTGAGGACTTTTTGTTTATTTCAGGTAGAAGATATCACAGAAAGTGTGCATGGACCACTTTAGATGCTGATCAGCTTTTGTTAATGTTTGTGTGGCCCAAGACAACTCTTCTTACAGCGTGGCCCAGAGAGGCCAAATAGTTGTACATCCTGTGAAATTTGCTTACAGGTAACAGAATTTACTAATAGATAACAAAATTTAGTTAGCTTGTATCCTTTTTAATAGTAACCCTCCTTCAATAGTTACTACTAGATGTGTTTTATTTGATAAAGAAGAATTCATAAATTACAGCAGCAACTGATAAGCATAGATGCAGGTTTCAAAAATAGGTCATTGCATCACATTTTAAATATAATTATTAATTTGATTTATGTATATTAATTAATACTGAGACTAAAGTAATTTTTTCAGTATCCACAAATTATATATCTCAAAGTGTTTCATAAACACTGTTTTCAACAAATGTTTACTAAATATGGTACTCTATTTATAAATGAAAAAAATAAAATTATCCTCTTAAATTACTATCCAAAAAAATAACCAAAAGTACTCAACTGCATTTTCTAGTCATAGTTTTTTAAACATTAGATACTTAAAATGATTATTTTTAAATCATTGCAGTAATTTTGTAGTCCTTTTCTCTGGTATTAGTTTGCATCAAAAATTTGAAGGGAAAATAAAAGTATGTGTTTACCATGCATTCTTAAAAAAGGCATTTATGGTCATATAAAAAAAAATTTAAAGCAATTAAGGAAATAAAATTATCCCACAGTCAGACTAAGATTGACTGAAAGAAAGAGAATAGTTGAATGTTACGAGAAGGCTCGCTTAAAAAAGTGACGATGTAGATTCTACAATTCGTAATTTTTATGAAACATGTAAAGTAAGAAAGATTAATTATTATATTTTACAAATTAAGAATTTAAAATACACAAAGTCTTAGTGAGGACTAGTGGTATGGAAAGAATAAGCATATTTTGAATATTCACAAGATATACTTAATGCCATAAATACTTTCTATTACCTAAACTAAAAATAAATAGTAGGTAATAGCAATTACATATATTATTCTGATACTGATCCTAGGTTTGGTTCACAATAGTTATTTGTAGCATTTGCTTATCCAGGGGAACTGCACTAGAATTAAGTATTATTGAGGTATTTACTTCACATAAAAAATTGGACACAGCCCAAACTAAACACTCATTCATCTGTTTTTAAATGGATTGTGCTACAAAGAGAATTATAGATCAATGATCTTCTAATGAAATTCAAGTATGCTCTCCATTAACTGTGTTCTTATCAAATCACAAAGCAAATAAGGGGTATTTATGAGGTGTCCGGGAAATGAGGATGAAGATGAGTAGGGGCTAAAATGCAAAAGTTCTTAGCAACTTTCAGGTGAATATTGAGAATGAATTTACCCAGTACTTTAGAAAAATCTTTCACTGTGTTTAGGTATCCATTTATAATATTTATTATTTATTAAAATATATAGAAATTCCCAGAGAAATAATAACAGTGGTTGTTTACATTAAGAAATTATACCTAAGAATATTTTAATTATTTTATGCTTTAAATAACTGACATGAAAAATAAATTCATAAAAGCATAATTTAAAGAATTTTTGAATCATCATTGGCTCAATACTATGAAGATAACTGATGCCACAGGTACAAAGTATGTAACGAAAATATAATAATGTAAATAAACATTCATGCCTAAAAATACAGTTTATAAATTCTAGTGCATACAACTAGAAAATAAGATTGAATGTAAGAATCAAAGCTTTAGAACTTGTTCCACATTTGGCAAGTGAGAAAATATTACATATGTATCATGAGTTTGTAAAAATCATTGAAATCGCCTGCCTGAAACAAATCTTAATAGACTTTATTAATTGGCTTTGGTTGGTTAGTCCATTGTAATTTCATGAGCTGGTAAATCTCCTTGCCAAATCTGTCAGCTTTTTATTATCTTGTTCACCTGTAATTTTAGGGGGAGTTGCTTACATAATGCACGTGTTTATATTAGCTATGATTGCTTATTATATTTATTATAATCATTATTATACTATTTATTATGCCTCCCAATTCCTTTTTGTTACCATTTCACAGCTCTCTTTACTTTCTTAATTCTACAATATCTTGCTTTGGGGAAGTTTTACAAGAGTCTGTCCTCTCTGAGTATTTTACAGATTTAATTTATGTTTAATCATTATAAGACCATAAGATTGAATGTACTGAAAATGAAGACTGCAAGTACAGTTTATCATTTTTTTCTTAAGTTTTTGATAGGCTTATCGAAGATCAAATGACGATAAGTGTCTGGATTCATCTCTTGGTTCTCAATTCTGTTTCATACATCTACCTCTCTATTTTTGTGCCAATACCATACTTTTTTTAAATGTATTTTTTTATTAAGTCATACAGACATAGATCAGAACACGTTTATGCATATGTGGGGTACAATGTGTTTTTTTTTTTTTAATACAATCTGATGTGGTTACCTCAAACCAATCAGCATAGTTTTCACCTCCTTTACTAGATTATTGTGTTACATTTATGTTCTAAATGTAGATTAGAACTTGACAGATTTGATTTGTACCCTTGCAATATGCTCCATAGAGTGAATTAGTTTCAACCCATGTTTTCTGGATTACCTACGGGCAGTATTACGTGACTTCTGTATCCATAGTAGGCAACAGAGCAGCAAGGCCACATTGAACCATTTGCTTCCCAGTCCTTCAGAGCTTTGGATTTCACATCTCATTTCTTAAAGGAAAAGTATTGTTTGCTTATTTTATCTCTTTTTGCATCTCATAGCAAACAGCCTTTAGAGAATTTAGAAAGAATTTTATACCTACATTAAAGGCCAAAAAGGCAAAATATAATCTATGAGAAAGTAAATTAAATTTTATAAAAAGCAACAGATTAACACAGCAAAAAAGAGAAAGAAGCATATTATTCAAGGAAATCTGAGGAAAAGTAGGAAGTGTGCTCTGGGACATATAAGAAATTGATAATGAGCTGGTAAATCTCCTTTAGAAATTGGTTATTTGCCAAACTTGCCAGCTTTTTTTATTGTCTTGTTCACTTGTAATTTTAGGGGGAGTTGCTTACATAATGCACGTGTTTATATTAGCTATGATTGCTTATTATTTTTATTATAATCATTATTATACTATTTATTATGCCTCCCAATTCCTTTCTGTTACCATTTCACAGCTCTCTTTCCTTTCTTAATTCTATAATATCTTGCTTTGGGGAATTTTTACAAGAGTCTGTCCTCTCTGAGTATTTATCAATTTAGTAAAAGCCTGCAACACTTTTTCTCACTGCTTTAAAGATAATCTGAATACTTGGAACATAGATATCCTTGTGAATATTATAAATATGGGGAAAGGCTTCCTCTTCATATGACCAGGATTGCAGAAATATCGTCAAGGTTCTATAATTTAGAGGTCTAGATGAGAATTTCCCAGGATTTCACCAGGTTTACAGCACTAATAATACTAATAATTACTTACATAATAGTTAGACAGAAATTTTATGATTTGAGGAACAAAGGAATAATGAACGCTCTGGCCTTTTCTATTTTATTTTTTGACATATAATAATTATACATATTTACAGGGTACATAGTTACATTTTTTTTTTT
>CAUYRH010149445.1:0-13504 GCA_963574655.1 Perodicticus potto
ATAGTGATTAAGAAAATGCTATGAAGGCTATCTCTCACAGTACGATCAAAATGTTTCTGATTGTATATGAAGCACATTCTGCCCTATGATTGCACCAATGTACACAATTATGATTTAATAAAATTATTAAAAAAATAAAAAAAATAAAAAAAAAAAAGAAAGTCTTTCGAGTGCAGCCGAAAGACTGATGATGGCAAATGCCTTTGCTATTTAAACTTCACCGTGAACTTGCTTCTTGCTGCGTGTCTGAAGTCTGAGCAGTCAGACGGAGGGCTGAGTCAGGAGAATAGCATCCGCCTTACTCTTTTACTATTTGACTAAAGCTTGTGTCACCGGAAGATGAAAGATCTCCGAAGAGCAGTGTGGCGTTTGGAGGCTACACAGGCCTCCTAATTTACATTCAGGGTCATCATTTGTTCTTTGATTTCACGCAGTTTAAAGTTTTTTTTTTCCTTAATAACCTCTAGTCCCACAGCCATTAATCCTACTAAGTACTACGTAACATGGAATGGTCATGATTTAGAGAAATTTCTATTCCTGGGCAGGGTGTATTTTGAGATGTGACTTTATCCCTGTGGAATCCACACTGGGGGCTGTGTGTTTTGTGGGTGGGGATTCATACCCTTTACCCAGCGTCAGACGGTGGCTTCTTGTTTGATCCCTCTCCTCTTTCTAGGCAAATCTCTGGTGTAGGAATTCTGTTCCTGTTTTCACCTCTCTCCCTTGTAGAATGTTTTATAATAGAAAAAGTTCAAATCAGATTCCATGTTTGATCCTTCCTTGGTAAATTATAGTAGCAGTGATTTTTTTTCCTAACAGTGTGTGTCGTCTTTGGTAATGGTTGTTTAATCAGTCTGGGCCCCTGCTTGTACCTGGGCCCATACAGGGAGCTGGGGTGCAGAGACACCCAGAAGGGAGCATCCTTTTCTGGGGAAGGATCCATGTGACAGTGTGTAGAGGCCGGCAGGGCATGGGGTCCTGCAAGGAGCCTCCAGAGGAGGTGATCATGGTGTCTCTGAGTTTGCCTGGGGGAGTCAGGGAAGGCTTTCTGGGGGTGGTGTGCTGGGTCTGAGGCATGGAGTAGGAGTTTACTAGCTGAGCAAAGGAGAGGAGGCTTCCAGGCAGGTGGCCCAACTTGGACCTAAGACACAGAGGGTGAACAAGTATGGGGTCTGCTTGGGGGTCCAGGCACAAACAGGCATGAGTGAGAGGAGAACCTGGTATAGGGCTATGGTTGTCAGGGACTTTATGTCACACTTAGTGGTTTGGTTTTATCCTGTCAGTGGGGAGTTGAAGAACAAACATGGTAAGTCTTTTCGTGTGTTTGAAAGTCCACTTCGGTGCTAAATATAAGACTGGTGTCAAGGGCCAGGCTCGGTGGCTCATGCCTATAATCCCAGCACTTGGGAGGCTGAGGCGGGTGGATTGCCTGAGCTCACAGGTTCAGAGACCAGCCTGAGCCAGAGCAAGGCCTCTTCTATAAAAATAGCCAGGCATGTGGTGGGTGCCTGTAATACCAGCTACTTGGGAAGATGAGGCAAGAGAATCACTTAAGCCCAGGAGTTTTGAGGTTGCTGTGAGCTATGATGCCACGGCACTGTACTAAGGGTGACCAAGTGAGACTGTCTCAAAAAAAAAAAAAAAAAAAAAAAAAAGACTTGTATCAGGGAGACCAGTCACATTGTCACAATGCTCTTGGAGTCCTGGAATGGGGTACCCAGGGAGAGATGACTGTCTGAAATGGGGAGTGGGGTACAGGAGTGAGATAGAAGGGTCACAAGGCGGTCACGTCTGCCTCTTTGGGATCATTTTGGATTTGGGAGCATCAGTTGGGGAGAGAGGGGTGAGGAGGTCTCATGTGTGGATGCTTGGGCAGAAGTTGTAGGCTTTTTAGTCTTGCTTGCTTATTTTTGCTTGCATTACCTTCCTAAGCAATTTAATGTTGATCTGTTTATTATAGAAAATGACCAAGGAGCAAACTCTGTGGAATTCTCTGGGAGGAAGATAAAGCCGTAACATTGTGGTCTGAGGACCAATGTGAGCACCTGAAAGGTTGAGGGCTGATGTACGAAAGTGACTTATGACAAGCTGTCACCTGCCCATCATCCTGTGTTCACATGGACATCTGCCCTGCAGAATTGCAGAGTGGCTGAGAACACCAGTGGTGGCTTCAGGTGGACCTTGTTCAGCCCTTCATGGGATAGGAACGTGGCAGGTCCCTGCTCTGTGCCTACGCGTGTTTCTTGGATAAGGGTGATAATAGATCCCACTCTAACTGTGGGGATTAGACGAGATAATTAATGGTGTTTCTTAGGCCAGCTCTTGGCAGAGTAGGCACTCAAAAAAAATTGTCTCTCCACGTATTGATGAGAACAGATCTTATATAAAGCCTCTAATTTTACAACTGAACGTAAATCTGGGATTCAGAATTGGTTTGTTAAGAGATTTTTTTATTTATGAAAGGGTACACCATGGAATCCCTGCAGAGCGTGGGGATGAAAAGCTCTGTGTTTATGCATTTGAAAGTATTTTGTTTGGAAAAATGCAACCTATTTTAAACTAATAGTTTATTATTAATAATAATCTCTATTGTAATCAACTATATTATATAATATAATACATTGAACTTTTTTTTTGAGACAGAGTCTCAAGCTGTCCCCCTAGTTAGAGTGCTGTGGCATCACAGCTCACAGCAGCCTCCAACTCCTGGGCTTAAGCAATTCTCTTGCCTCAGCCTCCCAAGTAGCTGGGACTGTAGGCGCACCTGGCTATTTTTGTTCTTGTTGTCATTGTTGTTTAGCAGGCCTGGGCTGGTTTGAACCCACCAGCCCTGGTGCATGTGGCTGGCGCCCTAACCACTGGGCGATTTTCAAGGGCTTTTTTCTCCCCTTCCCAGTGTCTCAACTGCTCCCTTGTAATAGGCTTCAAAGGGCTGATGCTGGGAAGACACATGGCTTACCAGCTTGGTGGTGTCTTGTGGCAGGTGATTTCATTGGGGCCAATTGAAAACTTTCCTGTCTGTTTTGTCAAAGAGACAAAAATGGGTGTCTATCTAGTTACTTGAGCTTTTCTAAGAGTGGGAAATTGACAAAGAAACTGCTAATTGAGCCAATCCAGACTTTTGCTTAATATTGACACACAACAGATAACTGCATCTGAGTCTTTCTGGAAATTCACACACCTTATAAATAGATATACCTGTAATTAGTTGCAAAGATTTAAATGGGTGTAGGAAAGCTAAGAAAAAAAAGTATTTGTTAACTGTTAATTATGTGTTGCACATAATTGGTGCGATGTTGGTATGAATAACTTCCTATGGAAGTTGGAATTGTGGAGTTTTAACAGAAGGATCATGGAGATCAACTTTTAACTCACAAGAACCAAGACAATTGTATTTTTATGCATTCATTCATTTCCTTTATATTTTTATTGGTAAGGAAGTGACTAAGCTGCTGGAGAGGGTTTCTGGGTGTGTCACCATGGCCACTGTACACTGAGTTGACATAATTCTAGTCCCAAGCCTACGATGCTTTGCCCTATGCCATCATATTATGGGTGAATATGTGGTTTCTGTTGGGGCTTTTGGAATTCTGAATATAGGTGCTCTCAGTTCCCCTTTTGGGGACATCTACAGCTAGCTCCAGCAACCAGCTCATTTTGCAGCCGTAAGTTTAAGTCACTAGCATGGCCAGAGATACCAGGGCTTTGTAAGGTGTCTCCAGTGCAGATATAGGGCTGGGAAAACTGTTGCTGTGACCAGTGAACCTTGGTGTTATGCTCCTTGTAGAAAACACCATTCTCCAGGCCTAATGTACACCATTTTAATGTTCAGTCTGGAGGCAGGAGTGAGCTAGCTACGGTGTTTGCTTGGAGTGTCTGTGTGTTGACTCACATGCCCACAGTCATAAGCAGCTATCTTAAAAAATTAGTCACAGTCTGGCAGATACAAACACTGAACAATTAACACCTGTAATTATCTTGCTCTATAAGCACCGATGTTAGAGATCGCAGTAAAAACTCGTTAACCAAGACCCCTATAAGTTTGCAATGCCAGGTGACAGTCAAGGCTGGTAGGCTGAAGTTCGTTGAAGCCAGTGTCTGTGAATCAGTTTGCTGAGCAAACTCATGGTATCAACGTGAGGCAGACCTATTAATCTACTCAAAAGAGCAAACACTTACCTTGAATATAGGCATGTGTAGTTAAATGTTTATGACAAGTCATTTTTTTTTAATCAGGTCCAACAAGACTGCTTAGCGATAATTTACCAGCCCTTTAAAGTTGTTTATGAATTTCCAAATATTGAAATTGCACTCGTCTATGAATGTTTGGAGATCTGCAGGGGAGAAGGCAAATGATGGTGTCTGCCTCCTCTACACTGATGCTGCCGGCAAGGGGGCCTGGCACAGAGGAGACACTCAGGACTTCTTGCTCAAAGGTATAACTCGAGATTTTGCGTAATGTAATGGCCCTGGGCGTAGGGGTTGACCAGTTGGGGATAAAACAACTCAGTGTTTCTCCCAGCACCGCCCTGCGCATGCGCACGGGCGCGCGTTGGGCAGGAGGCTTTTTCCTCGCTCAGGACCGCAGAGGCCCCACTTGCTTCCAGACAAAAAATTCATAAACAACTTGTAAATTCATAAACAACTTTAAAGGGCTGGTAAATTATCGCTAGTTAGTCTCATCCCACAGGGAAGCAGTTCCAAGCCTTCTTAGGAACTATCACAGCCCACCAAACGCCAAAGGAAATTCCAGATATTAGTAAAAAGTGAACCAGTCAAGACCATAGAAGAAAATACATGTTAGTATCTGGCAAAGGATTTTTTTTAAGAAATTAAGCTGTTGGATTCTCTGCAGAGCCGTGCTTCCGCCGCTGCCTGGGCCGCCCCCGAGGCTGGTAGTGCGGCTGTGCCCCTGCCTCGGGGGTGTTCTAGTTCTTTATCACGCGCTTGTTCCCTGCTTTGAGGCCAGCTCGGGTCACCTGTGGCCTTTTCGCTTCTCCGACCTGCAGACGTGCTCCTGTCCTCTAGAGAGGGACCCTGCTGTCGGGGACCCCTGCTGTCGGGGATCCGTGCTGTCGGGGACCCTGCTGTCCGGGACCCTTCTGTGGGGGACCCTGCAGTCGGGGACCCCTGCTGTTGGGGACCCTGCTCTGCTGCCCAGGTTCCCTCTGCGCCTCCTCCAGTCTCCATTCTGCCTTCTCTGCTGCCTCTGTCCCCGCGCCGTGATTCTCCTCAGCTGTCTCCGCACCGCACCGTGATTCTCCTCAGCTGTCCCCGCGCAGTACCGTGATTCTCCTCAGCTGTCCCCGCGCAGCACCGTGATTCTCCTCAGCTGTCCCCGCGCAGTACCGTGATTCTCCTCAGCTGTCCCCGCACCACGCCGTGATTCTCCTCAGCTGTCTCCGCACCGCACCGTTATTCTCCTCAGCTGTCCCCGCACAGCACCGTGATTCTCCTCAGTTGTCCCCGCGCAGTACCGTGATTCTCCTCAGCTGTCCCTGCGCCGTGATTCTCCTCAGCTGTCTCCGCACCGCACCGTGATTCTCCTCAGCTGTCCCTGCGCCGTGATTCTCCTCAGCTGTCCCCGCGCAGCACCGTGATTCTCCTCAGCTGTCCCCGCACCGCACCGTGATTCTCCTCAGCTGTCTCCGCACCGCACCGTGATTCTCCTCAGCTGTCCCCGCGCAGCACCGTGATTCTCCTCAGCTGTCTCCGCACCGCACCGTGATTCTCCTCAGCTGTCCCCGCACCGCACGTGATTCTCCTCAGCTGTCCCCACATTCTAACATCCGTATCTTGCACCACCGTCCCCCAGCCTCTCTCTTTTGTCCTTTCCAGATCTCTCCACTGTGTCGGGGCTGGGGGGGGAGGTGGCAGAGGGAGCCTGGGTCCTGCCCGGGCCGCCCATGTGAAGCCGGCTTCTTGGGCCTTTTGACCCAGGTGAGGGACCGGGTCAAAGCAGGATTTTGTCACCCGTTCTCCATTTTAACCTCCCCGGAAACTCCCACTGCCAGGGGAAGGAGCCCCTGGACGTCACACCAGGCCCTGCCACCCTTCACGTTCCTTCCGTCACCATCGGTCCCCTCCCCAGCTGGACATTCAGGCACCTTGGAGGGTCTGTGGTGACCACGTCCAGCCTGTCTGTCCCTGCTCTGTCTGCTCTGCTGTCTCACAGCCTTGTCTTGTCTGACTCTGGCTCTGTCCTGTACAACTCCCAACTTCATTATTTCAAGGTAGCCCCTTCTGGAAGGTTCCCTGAGGTCCTGAGCGCGGGGAGTCACCAGCTCCTACGGCGCGGGCTGTGGAGGAAGAGCAGGTTGATTGAGTAATTGACTCCGGGAGGAGGTTTGATTCCCCACTTCTGGCTGCTGTGAAGTTGAACAGGATCATCTATGTAGGTGAGTTTTATCTTGAGTGTTTTAGGGTAGTTCACAGTCTGGGTACTTTTCCCTCCCCCAAGAAACATCTTATCGGGAAAATAAAAACAAAATTGCTCCACAGGAACATGGCTGTCGCTTCTCTAGTGTTTGAATGTTGTGTTTGAGACACCACAGCCATGATACTTAGGCATGCTCCGGGCATTGTCCATTTTTTTCTTTCTTTCTTTTTTTGAGACAGAGTCTCACTTTGTCGTTCTTGGTAGAGTGTTGTGGTGTCATAGCTCACAGCAACCTCAGATTCTTGGGCTCAAGCGATTCTCTTGCCTTAGCATCCTGAGTAGCTGAGATTATAGGTGCCCGCCACAACACTTGGCTATTTTTATTTTTTTAATATTTATTTATTTATTTTTGCAGTTTTTGGCTGGGGCTGGTGCCCTACTCCTTGAGCCACAAGGCACCACCCTAAATATATATATATATATTTATTTATTTATTTATTTATTTATTTAGAGATAGAGTCTCACTATGTTGCCCTCATAGAGTGCTGTAGCGTCACAGCTCACAGTAACCTCAAACTTTTAGGTTTAAGTGATTCTCTTGCCTCAGCCTCTCAAGTAACTGGGACTACAGGCACCCACCGTAACACCCGGCTATTTTTTGGTTGCAGTTGTCATCGTTGTTTAGCAGGCCCAGGCCGGGCTCGAACCCACCAGCCTTGGTGTATGTGGCTGGTGCCCTAACCATTGAACTACAGATGCCAAGCCAGCCTGGCTAGTTTTAGAGGCGGGGGGTGGGGAGTGTCTCACTGTAGCTCAGGCTGGTCTTGAACTCGTGAGCTCAAGCAATCGGCCACCTCTGCCTCCCTGAGTGTTGGGATTATAGGTATGAGCCACTGTGCCCAGCCTTAGGCATCATCCATTTCATTTGCTTGTGGGAGTTTTGCTTGGAACCAAAGATGGGTCTGATCTTTGATCTGTTCCCTGAGAATGTTCCTACCCAGCGCAGTGTGGGGCTTCAGGTTCAGGTGGGGAAGCTTTGTAGACTCTGGAGCTCAGAGTTTTCCTCTGGGTGCTGCTGGCAGTGCTTGTCCAGCAGCAACAGGGCCATGCGCTGCCACTTTCTGTGCTCATCCTTTTCAACTGACATAGGTCTCTTTTCCCTCTTTTGTCAGTTTTGTCTCTTTCTTGCCTCATTTACTTGTGTCATTTACTCATTTAAAGAGAATTAATATTCACTCCTATACATATTTAGTCAGCACCTTCCCTGAACAGGCACTCAGCTAGGTGCTGGGAGTTAGATGAGCAAGACCCTCAGGGTCCTGTCACTGGGAACACGGCCCGTACTCACTCACGGGTAGGAGGGGAACTTTTCAGTATGACTCTGTACGCAGGTGAATAAAATGGCTGCACCCTTTGGTAAGGGCTAGGACAGAGGACAGAGGCAAGCGGGAGGCATGGTCCCTCTGTGCAGCTTGAAATCTTTTTTTTTCCCAAGTAGTTTTATGAGTGAGGTGTAAATTCAAAGATCATACAGTTCACCCATTTAGAGAATGCTAGTTGATGATATTTTGTATGTTATTAGTTCTTTCTCTCGTTTTCTTTTTTTTAGGATATAAAAGTATAAGTTTTTCTTATGCTTTAGAAAGAGAGAGGGACAGAGGGGGAAGAGAGAGGGGCATCCCAAAGAAGGAAGGAAATAGGAATTCTCTCTAAATTGTGATGAAATATATCTAACATAAAGTTTGTCATTTTAACCATTTTTAAGTGTGTGGTTCAGTGACATTCAGTACATTAACAAGGTTGTGTAACCATTGCTTCTATTTCCAAAACTATTTCATTATCCCAAACAGAAACTTTGTCCCCCTTAAGCAATAAGTCCCCAGTTACTCCCCTGTCCCCCACCCCCAGCCCCTGGTAACTTCTAATCCAATGTTTTTCAACCTTTTTTTATTTCATGGCACACTTGAGCCTGTAGTTAAACTTCTGAGGCACACTTAAATTATGTTGATCAAAAAAAGAGTAAAAAAGGAAATATACTTACTGTGCTCTGAATTTCTTTTGAAAATAATTTAATTAATGATCTTTAAAAATTTTCACAGTGCAAGGTTGAAAATCACTGCTCTAATCTGTTTAATACTTCCTGTCTCTGACAATTTGCCTATTCTTGGTCCTTCCTAAGTGGAATCATACCGTGTTCTTCTGTGGTTGGGTTTTTTCACTGCTAACATAAACGACTTCTAGGTGCATTGTGTTGTAATTTGGGTCAGACTACATCCTTTTTTAAGGTTGAATAATATTTCATTGTGTGGATATAATCCATTGTATGGATATCCATATTACTTGAAATATTGCTATACTATATACTTTTTCTTAATATGTCCCTTTTTAAGGTTGAATAATATTTCACTATATGGATATAATATACTTTGTCATCCATATTACTTGAAATATTGATATACTGCATACTTTTTATTTTCTTAATACTTTTCCCATAATGCTCATCAGACTAAATGGCCTGCCATATTGCTGGTAAATATTTCTTTAATTTATTAGCCATTTTGAATTTGTTGATGGCACTTATAAGCCAGAAATGCCGTTTCCTAGTGTGTGCATGTATGTGTGGCTGTGCAACTAACTATGAGTATTTTCTTGAGTGTGTATATGTCTGTGTTTTGTAAGTAAGGTCATGCGGTTGGTGAACATGTTTGAAGATCATATGGGCACAGGGGTGGAATTGCAGGGACTTGGCCCCTGGCCCCAGACATTTAAAGGAAAAGCCAGTCTGACTAAAGCCGAATATTGTCTGGAGTTACTCTTGGCGTCTGCTCAAAACAGACTCCTATCTGTCTCTCTGTGATAAATGTGTCTCACAGAGCTGAAGCAATGCACAGGGAAAAAAAATTACATCTCTGAAGGGCTGTTCCCTGGGGAAAGTGAATTGATAAATTTTTTTGTTGTTTATTTCTCAAATCAAAGGAGGACACATCCAGTCTGATAAGGCAGCAGGATGTAGATACGACATGTTTGACAGCAGGTATCAGTTCTTTCTTAGCTAGAGTGACGCAAATTTAGTGTCGAGACCAACAGCAGAGCCGTGCTGGACCTTAGGTACAGCCTGAATTTTTGGGCCTCAGTTTTGTCTCGGAATATACTCTGCGCCCTGCTCTCTTTTATTGATCACCTTCAGCCTGTCTCTGCAGAGTTTCCTGCACTCTTGCTTTTCTGGCATTTGTCCCCACTGCCAAAGGCAGCAGCGTGTAATGATGTGGTGTGGTGGCCCCGGGAGCCAGTGACATTTCTAGACTATGCATGGTAAGCCTGTACCTTCCCCGCCTTCATAGATCCCTTTTTACATTGAAATATGTGCTCAAAAATCTAATGTATTTCATTAATTTATTAAGCTTTGCACCTGCTTCAGGGGAGCCCCTGATATTACATCCGCTCAAGGAGTGGTTGGGCCTGGCTAGGCTCTCAGTAATCATTCCTGGGACACAATGGCCTCAGCTAGCCCTTCACATCTTACATTCTTATTCCTGGCTTATAGCTAAGCCTTGACGAAATGCCAAGAGCCCAAGCTTAGAAGTTTCTGCCTTTCATTAAAAAAGAACTTAAACTTTACCTTAGAGCTTTAGACTGTGCTTATACAATGTGAGTTCATGTTGTGATTCCCATCTGTGTGGTCTTGCAGAAGCAGCTGCGTGACCACTGTGTGTGTTTCTGCCGCCAAGGCTGTCAGCATTTGGTTTATGTGGCTCCCGGGGGCAGATGGCGGGACCGTCCGTCCAGCGTGTGCTTTAATGAGACACTACTGTATCCACCCTTCATTTAGTCTGTGTAAATGGGGAAAAAAACCACCATGAGTTTTTTAGTAGAAACATACTCTAAATGATTTTAATTGATAGTGATGTTTCACCTCTGTGGTCCTCAGCCCCCCAGGCTGTGACTGGTACCAATCTGTGGCCTCTTAGGAACTGGGCCGCACAGCAGGAGTAAACCTCCCTCTGTATTGACAGCTGGTCTCTATCTCTCGCATCACTGTCTGGCCTCCTGTGAGATCTGCTGCCCTGCCCTTGGGAAAATTGTCTTCCATGAAACCAGTCCATGGTGCCAAAAAGTTTGGGGACCACTGTCCTACCTGGTTCTTCTGCCCATGCTGTTGATAATAGTGAGGAATCAAAATAACTCTGAAAGAAAGGCCAAACATTTGCTGATGTCTCTAGATCAGTCTTGCTGGAGGTTTGAATCTATCAGAGTGGGCGAGTTTCACCAGTGACGCTGGGTCAGACAGTTCAAAGAGGGAGGCTGGAGGCCAGGGACCTAACAACACAGATGTGTTCTTTTGCCATCTGTTCGCAGGAAAGGGGGCTTTTCACTCATCACAGTCTTCACCTCCTGGAGTTCCCTGGGACTCCACCTGTAGCCTGAGCAGGTGGCCTTGGTGGCTCTCCACAGGGTAATTGTATTGGAGAGAAGACAGAAGAAGACAACTGTCTTCTTCCCCCCAGCCTACTCCATTGTGGTGTCCACTTTATAGCCTTTTGGGAAGGAAAAATGGAACGGGTGTAAAAATGAAACCAGGTGTAAGATGTAGCGGATGCCTGGGGTGAGGCTGTGGTAAAGTGGGGGTGTTGGCACTGAATTTTCCAGACCCCTCTCCCTCACTAATCACTGCTGGTCTGGGTCTGTTCTGTCCCTGGACAGAACTCATGAACGTCTTGCAGTTGCTCTTTCCTGCTCAGTTCATGGTAGGGCTGAGGCCTACTGTCTGCGTCATGTTTGTGAGGGTAGGTTCTGGGAGGCTGAGTGTGGGTCTGTGCAAAATGGGGTGCTAAATAGAAGTCAGACCCCTCCCTCCTCCCTAAGGGCTGTCAGAATTATAAGATGGTGGTGATGACGGTGATGCTGAGCCCCAGCGTGGGAGGACACAGAAATGTGTGTTGGAAGGGAAAGTGGCTGGTCGTTTGCTGGTGTTCATGGACATCGAATCTCTGGATTTGGGATAGTTCTGGTTCCAAATATTCTGTCCCATTGCCATACTATATATTTTAGACCAAAGTTTTGCCATGGTTTGTTTAGGAAAAAATACATTATCCATGTTTTCACAAGTTGGGCTCTTTAAATCAGCATTTGCTTAAGTTTTAGCCCCAGAGTTGCGGGGGCTTTGATAATTGGCATTTCTGACAAATGCCCAGGTGATGCTGTGGTTGCTGGTCCACAGTCCATACTTTGAGAACCGCTGCTTCAAACCAGTTTATCATAGTGCTGAGGCATGGCGACGTTTTCACTGGTGTGCAACAAAATCAGAAAAATAGTGTGCTGTTTTTTTCAGAATTCCAAGTGTGTTAAATGGAAGGGATTATGCTGTTTTCTGCCCCTGGAAATTAGGTCTTCCCTCCTTTCTGATGGTAAGAGGCCCTTTCTGTAAGCAGTAGTGGTGACAATATTATAGTTTGGATGTACCAATCTTACTTGAAAAATTAAGAGTGGGCAGCTCTAACACAGTTCTCTGGTTTTGGGGGAAGTTTTATAGCTCTCTGAAATCCAGAAATCTGAGAATCATAATCTAGTAAACATGTAGTTTAGTTCTTTAATTTGTAAATTTTTTCTCTTTATTGGGGAGGCTGGGGGAATGGAAGTGGTGAAACAGGAGACAGATGTTCATTCATTTCGCTAAATGTTAGCTCTTGTATTTTCTGAATGACAATTGCAGTAAACTCTCTGTTTTACAAAAACTCATGTCTCACAGTGAACTTGGAGTACAAAGAAGACAGCAGCTTTTATCTGTTGTGTGTAGGTATTCTGGTTGTAACAAGTTTTGTCTTTGAATTTATCTTTTCCTCTCTGGTTTGAAGGAGAAATAGCTAGGGAGAATGGGCAGGCCGTGAGGATCCTGACTTGAGTTTCTGATCTGCCGTGTTGTCTGTTGTGTCTGATTATCTGATATGTGGTGGGAGCTGTATGATTTGTATAGACATATTGATCTTTCAAACTTTTTACAGTTTCCTCAAGCCTTGTTGGTTGGCCCACCTGCAGACACCTTTCTGGATGGGCTGTGATGAGCCTTATCATTGTTTGGTCTATTTCAGGCAAAGCACTGAAGAAAATGTAGCAACTGTTTTCCACTAAGTTGAATCTGGATAGTTTCCTTCAAAGACACTCACACTTTGTCATAGTGTCCTAGCGTTTTGCCCTGATAACATGGATGATAGCTTGCCTTAATTCTCCGTTTAGCTTTTCCTGTGTAGACATAGTTTTATTTGAGGTTTTTCAGATCTTGTTTGATGGCCAAATTCAGTTCAAATTTAAATTATGGAGAGTCAGTTTCTCTTTTGTGCTGAAAAGTTTCCATTTAACGTTTCTTTGGAATTTTTTCAGAAAAAAATCTAATTAAGTCTTTGTTTTTCTCTTATAAATCAGTCTTGCTTTCTGTTGTGGTTCTTTTGCCCTTCCCATGTTCTTAGATTTTCCTTCTATTTTCACATGTTTCCTTATTATACTTAAATTCCCTTTTTTTGAAGATTGGGGCTGTATTCTTCTGAAGCCTTCCTAGTCTGTTAATACTACTGGAAATGTGTGATTTTTTTTTTCTTTTCATAAAGTATATCACTTAGTATATCATTTCCTTTAGTATCTTGGAGTATTTCTTGGTGATATATAATCTGTATTTATGTTTTCTAAAGAATTACTTCATCTTCTGTGTCTGTGACTATTTTTCAAACTCCTACTTCTACATACTTGGTGTTGTTATTTTAAAGTCAGTACTAGGATATCACTTCCCCATTAAAGCAGGTAAAAGTCATGGTTATTTTGTTTTTCTCTAAAAAAAAAATAGGTGTGGGCTCGGCACGTATGGCTCAGGTGGCTAAGGCGCCAGCCACATACACCTGAGTTGGCGGGTTCGAATCTAGCCTGAGCCCGCCAAACAACAATGATGGCTGCAACCAAAAAATGGCCGGGTGTTGTGGCGGGCACCTGTAGTCCCAGCTACTTGGGAGGCGGAGGCAGGAGACTTGCTTGAGCCCAGGAGTTGGAGGTTGCTGTGAGCTGTGATGTCACGGCACTCTACTCAGGGCAGCAACTTGAGGCTCTGTCTCAAAAAGAAGAGACAGAGCCTTAAGTTGTTGA